>PVHP010008899.1:0-51866 GCA_004024765.1 Zapus hudsonius
AGAGAGAGAGAGAGAGAGAGAGAGAGAGAGAGAGAGAGAGAGAGAGAGAGAGAGAGAAGAGAACACCAGGGCCACCACCTTGTGGGTCTGGCTTATGTGGGACCTGGGGAATTGAACCCGGGGCCTTAGGCACGGAGGCAAGTGCCTTAACCGCTGAGCCATCTCTACAGCCCTAAAGTTAACTTTTGCTATTAATGAATCTGTAATGAAAATTAAATGTAAAGATGAGGAGCTTCAGATCAGGGAGAATGAAGCTCTCTCTCTCTCTCTCTCTCTCTCTCTCTCTCTCTCTCTCTCTCTCTCTCTCTCTCTCTCCTCTCTCTCTCTCCCCCCTCTCTCTTTCACACACACACACACACATCTCTGCCAAGAAATACAAAAAAAAAAAAAATCAAAAAGAGCCAACAGTCTGTTCACAAAGCAGCCCTGAGCACTGGGACGGTGGAACAAATATGTTCAGGATATGGGAAAGAAGAAAAACAAAATTACCTACAGAATTACTTCAATGTGGAAATGGGTGGTTTTATTTATCTTGTTTTGAAGATGTATGATTTTCTGCTGGCAAGAAACACAACTTCGGTTTTACCACTGACATCCAGGAACACTTGATCTTTCTATTGTGTTTTCACTCCATTCTTCCCTGTACAGAAAAACTGATCTGAGTGGTCCTCCACACACTTTCCTACCATCATCATCTTAAGCCTGAGGAGAAAATATCAGTCCATAGAACTGATGGATGATTTTCATTTAAAACAGAGTGAGACCCTGAAAAATACTGATGACAAATGCAATTTGCATCAATTACTATGAGTAAACTTTCATTTCCTGGTAAGAATTTGTGATAAGATTTTTTTTTCTATTGAGTTAGTTATTGCCTTTGGGATCAACCTAGTTGAGTGACTTCCAAATTATCTCTTCTAAAATTTTAACATGAACTATTCAAGTGAAGAAAAAAATCAAGAAATTTTACAACACATACTAAATTTTGCTATTAATAATTTATTATTGAATGTGTTCATCTACCCAGTTATTTCTTTTCATTCATCAATTCATTTTATGCATGGCAGAGTAAATGGAAAACCCCCATACACTTTCCCCTAACCATTTCAACACACATCTCATTAGCTTGGGGATTGGAATGTAACCATTGTATGTTCTAGGTCTACTGGCTGCAATATACTCAGTAGTTAGTAGATTCCAGCTCTACCTTTGCTCTGACCTTGAGTGAAAATGTACCTTGAACTTCAATCTTGACATAAACAGGAGTCCCCAAAATCTAAGAACTGGTCCCCCACCTACTGAGAAACAGAGATCATTAATTTTGCATTTCATATGAATCCACCCCATGAATCTGTTAGGATCTGTTCAACTATTACTTTCAGGGTGGGAGAGAAAAGAGTGATTTTTCTTTCATGGGCATGGACAGTGTTCAGCATCCAGCATACACCACATGTGAAATTACACAGTGACAGTACACAGAGTTCCTCGCCATTTCTGCTTTTTAGACTCATCCTTAGTATCATCTCAACTAAAACCCCAAATTATTTTCCCCCACATTGTACTTTTACTACAGATCATTGTTGTTTCTGTCTCTCCTGGTGATAAGTTAAAAAAAAAAAAAAAAACTTTGTACATTAAGGTGACTCAGATGTAACATTAACCAGAAAAAAAAAAAATAAGGAGAAAAGAGGTGAAAAGTCAATAGTTAATATTTACGACATCCCTCAAGAGTGTGAACCAAGAAAGATGGTTTTTCACTCTAGTCCTAACCCTGTGCCTCATGTTTGGAAGACTTCGGCTCTGTCTTCTACGTATCTTCCTTTGAAACAAACTTCCACAGAAAGTAGCAAAAAAAAAAAAAGCCTTTTGGATGAGCCGAGTTCCTGTGCTCCAGCTGTTAGGATGTTGGGTTCTGAGTCCTTATTTCATGGGAATCCTCCATTGTAGAAAATGACCTGTATTGCAGTAATATTGACCTTGAGGATCAATGTTTAGAAATAGTGAGAGTATTTAGAGGAATGTCCAACCTTTTGACATTGTGACATGATATTTATTGTCATTTACATGTGTGTGGGACACATTCATATCCATTGTGGGATGCATGTAGCTTATGGGCTGCAATTGAGCAAATCTGTTTAAAACTTCCCATTCATATAAAATGGCCTTTGGGGTTAGTGATGACAAAGCCAGGTCGTTATTACCTTTAAGCAGGAGGTCCTTTGCGATTATTTATTTATTTATTTATTTAGCTCACCTCATCTTTAGAAAACAGGTATCCTCATGAGCCAAGTGTATTTGAGGTTCACTGAAACATAGTGAAGTCCTAAGAGAAGCAGATGAGGAACCTACTTCTGAGCTCCGAAGAAAGCAATAATGAAAGTGATTGCAAAAGCTAAGGATAGGTAGTCTTAAAAAATCTTAACTCTAAACTCAGTGAAAACACAGTCGTCAGTCACATAGAATAATGATTTTTACATGGCACTGGTTAACTACTGGGTGCTGGCTCTATTGTGCTCACAGCTCTAGATACTGTACTGCTGTCCTGCGTTACTCTGGAGAAAGCTGAAGATCCCATAAATTCTGCAGCTGAAATTTCCGGAATGGAAACCCAGCTGAGCCCAATCCCCTAAGGCAGCCTCTTGCCTGGAAGATCACCTGTGGCCAATGAAAGGCTCCCTCTCTCTCAGGTGTCCCTCATGGAGGCCATCCAGTGCAGAAATGCCTATCTGTTCTTAGCTCTCTGCTCCCCTCTAGTGGCCAGTGGCCACATTGGTTGTTCCAGAATGAAGGGCTATGGTTGGCTGTACAATAAATATTAAGTAAATATGCACTGATGAGATGACTCATTCATTTGACTTAATACAAACTCTTCAGTGCCTGGAAACTTTTTGATCTCCCATGTTCATTTTCTACTTTTAGTAGAAAATTAATTAATCCAGAGTTTTAGTCTAAGTCTTCCCTGCCCATTTTACATTCTGATAGGCAATTCTGTTTTTTGTTACTTAGCAGAGAGGGAGGGAGAGAGAAGGAGAGAGAGAGAGTCAGAGAATGGACACCAGGCCTCTTTCCACTATAAAATAACTCCAGTTGCATGCACCACTTTGTGTATATAGATTTATGTGGGTATTGGCGATTTGAACCCAGGCTGTCAGGCTTTGCAAGCAAGTGCCTTTAACCACTGAGCGATCTTTTAGCCCCTGATATGCAATGCTTTAAATTTCTTTATCAACAGTGGTATTGGATTATGTCTACTAGTGCTACATAATCTCCCTGTTCTGATTTAAATACAAAGGAACGAAGCTTTAGTTGGTCATGATGATTAGCTTTCATCTATTCCCAAATGTCTAAAAGTTCTGCAACATTAAAGGAAATGAAAGGAACAGAGGATAGCACAGTGACCTATAGGAACTGACAAGAGGTGTTATATTGATGGATGGGTACTGAAAGAGATGGGTCACTTTCAAATCTAGTCAAAGATAGATGGTCAGAAAACTGGTTATATATTATTCGTTTCTTGCACCTAGATAGTTACAAATTTTTAAAATTTCTGAAGAATAGGCTCTTGGATGGTAAATATTAAGCCATTGTATTATTAAATAAATACATTTCAGCTGTTATGAGGACCCTTGAAAATGCATTATAATCTGGCTAAAAGTCCTTCATTCACTCCCCAAATTCCTTAGGCATGTTTTCCTAGCCTCATTGGTATTTCACACACTTTACCAACACCTCACTCTGGAGAATTTGAGTTACAGTTTCCTTTTCCTTTCCTATCTCCCTGGAAACAAGTGTTGCCTCTGTGTAGAACAACAGGAAGGCAACAAAGACAATGACGGTCCCTGACTCCCCCATAGAGGGAAGAGGTGACAGAATGCAGAGGGTCAACTTCAGATTCTCAAATGTTCAGGGTAGAAGTGAGAAGTTCGATCATTCTGGCTGATCGATAACAGCCTAGTCAGTTGAAGAAAAAAAAATCACTTTAAAAACATGATGTGACTGACAGAAAAAAAAATCAGATATATCCACCTAGGAAACCGGAGACATGGGTGATATTAGTCATTTTAATAGTCCTGGAGTATTCTAGATTCAAACCAAACCTTGCTGCATAATGGTTCATGAAAGTCTCTGAGAAAACTGCTAGACCTTTTTTTTTTAAACCGATGATAAATATCTCTCAAGCTTTTTTTAACAGTATATGAAATTTCACATGGAAGTAAATAACTTACCTGAAAAGAATTCTACAATAAATAAGTCATAATAAACATTCTAAACTCTTACTCTCTCAGATGGCTCCTCCCAGGTTGTAGACTCTGAAGTGAATATTCACCTGCAGCAAAGCCTTGATTCCATGAGGTCCTGGAGCTGAGAAGACTCGACAGAGTTATTTTGGATTAAGGCATGAAACCTGGGCTTTTAGATTCTGGCATCAAAAGTCACTGGATAAAGACTACCCAAGACGAAGGTCCTGACCTTGGACACACTGTCCTGTCCTGAGAGGTATGTCGCTGTGACCTGTCAGTAGTAAACTCTCTCATTGGCTAGAACAGCAAGAGTCTCTTCTTAAAGCAGAGACCTGGTGATGCTGTTATCACTCGCCTTGTGGCAGGAGAGAAGAGGGATTAGGGAGAAACCTTCACTGCATGCCCAGAACAGTCACTGTGGCCTTTCTATCCTCTGGAGCATCAAGATGCAAAGGTAAGTTCCATAACAAAAGTCACACAGCCTGTCAGGAGAAGCCAAAAAAAATTCTTCTAGTCCTCTGAATACGATATGAAAACCTAGCTCTTCTTTGAGATTAGCCCTGGGCCGTCAATTCAAGTGAATGTCTTTTGATCAAATACCCCAGAAAAGGTGTTTTCAGGGCAAGCATCATCTGCAGTCACAGAAATCTGCTCTGTCTTCCAAGGCCACTCCTCACCATCATTCTTCCCTGGACTTAACGTTCAACACTCATTGAGTTCAGTAAGAATGTGGATTTCTCTACCATGCTGTCTTAACTGTTCCAGATTCGTGGCAATGACAGACAATGCTGAAGGCTGTACTCTTCAGCCATGATGCTGAAATCCTATGGATGCAGCCAAGTGCTTACAGCTCCAGAAACTTAATGTCTCATGCACTAGAGGTCCTCTTGAAGCGATGGAGCCCAGGTTTTGCTGTTAGTGGGTTTATTCACATTTAGATTTTCTTCTATCACCCACCTTGTTTCTCCAGCTGCACCACACGAGACAACCTCCAGAAGCACAACTCAGCTTTCATTTTCCACCTCATCTCTTAACCCCTGTGAATTCTACTGGGTTTATCACTTCATCAGAAACCCTCTATCTGATTGGCTGACAGAAATTGTATTTCTGATCTCTTCTAAGAAACCTTCTTTTTATGTATGAATTATAAACCAACAGGCAAACATGGAAGTTTTTCTGTGAAATTAAGAAATCTGTGATCCAGTTCATGTGTATTTCACACATTTGCTGTGGCTTCTTCCCATCAATTTGACCCCCTAGCTAAATTCTTCTATTCCAAGAGCACTGAAACAGCCTTTACCCAAGTCTTCATCCAGAAGTAGGGCAGGAATTTTGTACACACCTCTCACAGAGCTGAGGTGACTCTGTAATGGCATGTATAAAACTCATCAGGAGAGGGGGAAAGAGAGAGAGAAAAAAAAAGATAACCTTTCTCCCTTGAAACACCCTCTGGATTATTGTTCTTTTGGTATTGGTGAGAGGACCCAGGGGAGTCAACAACTTACTTCTTGGTTCAAGTTCATACCTGGTGACGAGAGACAGAAAATCATTACCAGCTGAGAAAAGTTCAGTTATTTATAGAAAATGATTAGAAGGCCTCCACCATGGTCCTGCAGTCTGCTGTCCTTGGCCTTCAAATCATCCTCACAATTTACACTTTGCTTGATGTAGAATATTAAGCTGTCAGAACAAGCCTTTCATCCTGGCACAGTGGAGTTGAGTGCAGAAGCTCAGAGCTGAGTGTGGCTGTGGAAAAGACCTTGAAGACAGAGGGCAAGCAGGTGGTGTTCAGTGTTGATGGTACCTCCTTAATCCTCCCCTGAAAGGAAAGTAAATTTGGAGGTGCCGCATGGAGGCCTTTTTGACACAGTTAAGCAAAGTAGGGAATTCTGGGAAATGAGTCTTTTCTGCTCTCACTTGGCTCTAACACATATTCATTTTCCTCAAGGATTATGTTTTAGAAATGTTGGTGTTTGTGTCCCCACATGGACATTATTTTTTTTTTCACTTTTCCCACCAACAACATCCTCTGCAATTTAAATTTTTTCCATGCACACTTTAAGCCACTCCCCTTCCAGGCAGCTCTCTTCACTGCCAAGTTCAAGGGTATCTTTCTTCTCTATGATTCCCCACAAGTGTTTCAGTATTTAGTAAGAAGTCAATTCTTAGGTCTACCCTCAATGTGTGTCATGGCTTGTGTTCCTGGAATCTACTATTTCTACTTCTGGAACTTGAACATCTGGTGTCTGTCTCTGGCCCTGCTTTGTTCTACTGGTTTTCTCTGCTCTCATTCCCTCCATGTACCTACATCTGCCACCTACGGACTGTTCTCTGTCATCGCTCTGTGTGTCTTGGTTTTTCCTATCTCTTTCTGTCATCTGACTCCTTGTGATAATTTATATCCATGTTTACCACAAGAGCAAAATTGTTAGAGTGTACTAGTCATTTGCCTTTGTAGAGCCTACCTTGGACACAACACTCACACCAACCATTCTGATTAAACCTGTCCCTAAACACTTGCCTTCATTCTGATTAATCAAGGCCAGGGTGCAACAGACATGTGGTTAAAAAAAAAAAATAAGGACCTTTTGTACCCCCTGTAGGCAGGTCAGGGATGGGCTAAACTCAGAACCTCTCAATGCCTTCTAAACTGTGACTATAAATCCTGCCCACAAAGATGACAGTCCACATCAACGATCACAACTCCACCCCTTGCCAATTTGGTAGCAGCACATGGACATTTCAGCCATAATCTTAGTCCCCAGTAGGTTTATGGTCATCTTGAAAAATGAAAAATGCATTCAGTTCAACTTCAAAAGTCCCCGTGATCTTTAACAGTCCCAACACTGTCCAAAAATCCAAAGTCTCCTTTGACTCTCAGAGCAATTCCTAAATGGAGAACCCTTACATTCCAAACCAGAAGAAAGAGGGCATAGCAAGAACAGACTGGACCAGAGTAAGACTGAAACCCTGCAGGGAAAACAACAAATCCTGCAACTCCATTCATGTCTGGCACCTGGGGCTACAAAGAGCTTGGGAAACCCCGCCTCTCCAGCTTTGCTTCCTGCAGCCCACAGAGCCTCTCTTGGTCTGGTTCTACTCAGTACATGCAGTTTTTCTCAAGGCACAATGCCATGGTCATGGAATCTCCAACACTGCAAGTCGGTCTTCACCATCACAGAGTCACACAGCAGCTTCTCCAGGCCTCTTGACAGAGTCTATGATCCTGTCACACATTGCCTGACCTTAATGGCTGTCTGGAACCATAGTACAAGACTCCATGACACTCCCAGTCTTGCATTGTGCAGGCTGATAAAACCAGCACCCCATGAATAATTCCACTAAATCGTTCTGCCGGTTTAGTATGGATCTAGTCGGCCTTGAACTATAGTTGTGTCAGTTTCTGTGTGCTAATTTTGGATAAACACTGCTCAAAGCAGTTGCTATCCAGCAGGAAATCTCTTCAGTAGCATTCTCCTGGTCAGACTCGTTACTTTTAAACAAATTTTCATATTCACATTTTATAGACTTTAGTAGGTGGGGTCTTATCCTCAGGGAACTTCTCTTGTTTCAGTAAATAGAAAGAGGTATAGTTTTAATGATGTTAATCTCTTTAACAATTACAAATTCTTTGTTGTCTGAACTCTCCTTGTCCAGAAATTTAAACTTGCTCACATACCTTTCCTTAGCTTACCACCAAACATGGCATTTTTCATGTCATTTTGCTTTCTCACTGTAGACCTGAATAAGAGTAGTAACCAGGTCGCAGCATGAATGCTATCCTGTATCGAAATTTCCTCCACCAAATACATCAGTCTCTTACTTTGAATTCAGCCACACTCATGTTCTCAAGACTTGGGCACAATGAACCCAGTGTTTTTTGCCAGGTTAGGAGTCTCTATCCTGGTTCCTGATAAGTGTCCTTGTTTTCCTGACACCTCATGAGCTGGGCCTCTACTTTCTACATTTATCTTGGAATTCTGGTCTTACAAACTCTCTCCAGAACTTTCCAGTAAGCTGTTTGTAGTATGCTGAAGCTTTTCTAGCCCAACATTTAAAATTCTTTTAGATTCTTCCCCAAACCATGTCCAAAAGGCTAAGAATTGCATGATCAGATTTATCACAGTAATGACCCCATTTCTCAGTATATTTTCTATATTACTTACTTTTCTGGTTGCTGTGGAAAAATACTTGACAAAAGCAACTTAGGGAAGAAAGGGTTTATTTTTTGTTCTCGGTATGAAATGAGAAACCATGGCGGCAGGAGCATGCAGTACCTGCCACATTGCATTGGGAGTCAGGAAACAGACAGTGATGCCCTCAGCTTCCTTTCCCCTTTTTTATCCAGTCTAGACTCCAACCCATGGATGGTTCCATCTACATTTATGATATGTCTTTCTACTCAGTTAATTTAGAAACTCTCTCAAAGATATACCCAGAGATTTATTTCCATGGTCATTCAAGTCCCACCAAGTTGCTAATCAAGATTAACAATGGCAAATTTTTTGTTTAAATGTTTTTTGTGGATCATGTACGCTGTGAGTTTGGTAAAGAAAAATATTTGCTAAGTTATATAACTTGTGGAATATACTGTATGACTAGTGCCACAGAGATGGGAAAAATGGTTGTTGACTTTCATTACATCCCAAACAGTATGGTGAAATCCTAGAAAAGAACCCTAGAGGTTGTATTATATAATCTTTAATTTGATATCATGCCAGAAAAAAAAATGGTCATTTAGGCTAAAAAACACAAGTGTAATAATAAGAAGACCAAATTTTAGTGGAAAGGCCTTCCGTACATTTTTCCTAATTCTAAATAAGACACAGTAACAAAACCCGATCTTAGTTTCTTTAAAAAAAAAAAAGCCTGTTAAGTATCTGGAAATGGCAATTAAGCATTCAACAAGTGAATCTTCTGGGCTAAATGTATAGAATTAGCTGGGTCAGGAATTCTCATTTTCTGTGGTTTAGTTTTGGTATATTAAGCTTTCAAAATTACAGCTACAGCATCATTGGGAAATCCTCAATGATTCCTTTCATTCCTCATTTGATCTTTTTAAGTTTTTTTTTATTATCCATATTACCTTGAATACATCTTGCAATTGTCTTGTTAAATGAAATATAATCTTTTCTACAACTGGGCCCCAGACTCAGTAAGACTATGTATAAGTCTGTGACTTCTTGATTCAAAGAAATTAACTCAGCAACATAGCTCAGCTGGCACGATTTATTTTTTTTTCTAATTTTTATTTATCTGTCTGCATGGGTGTGGTGGGGGTTGGGCACTCCAGGGTCTCTTGCCCCTACAAACAAATACCTGTATGTCTTTCCCAGGTTAACTAGGGAACTGAAGCTGGGCTGGCAAGCTTTGTAAGCAAGGCCTTTGAACGTTAAGCCATCTCCTCAGCCCCTTGTCAGAGTTTCTTGCTGTTCCCCTAGTGACATGGTTGGGTTGTGCTGCATTCATCAACTTTATCACTGAAGCCCAAGTTTCTAGAACTTTCACATGCTGTATGAAAATCAGTGGGTTGACAGCACTTAGCTGTTAAGCAAAATATCCTAAATGAACCTTGGCTACTCCATCCTTAAGTAGCTTTTAACCATATCAAATTCTAGTCCCTTAGGATTGCTTCATGATGCAAATTCATCAAAATAATTTGAATAATTCCTCAGACCCCTAAATGTTAACTCTTCCTTTTAACATATCAGTCACATATTTGGTTTAAAAAAAAAAGCCTAAAATCTTTTCAATGAAGTTACTGAATTAAGACATTAAACAGGACGTTCTCTGGCCTATCACTGGGGCCCACACTCCTAAGTGACCATATTTCATTAATCATCTTTCTGAAGTTTAGCAACTAGGAAATAACATCAATCTATCAGGATCATTGTCAAGCCTATTTTTTCTCATTTTTCCCCACTAAAGAATATGAGATAATTTATCAAATGATTTCCTGAAGCCAGGGTATCATAAGACGCTACACTAGTCAGGAGCCTCCAGAGGAACAGCAACAATAAGATAAAGACATATAAGAAGAATTATCTTTGTAGACTGTTTCACCTGTTATACCACCTCCAAAGTGCAGAATCAAGAAGGCCAGAGTCATATTTTGGTCCCAGTTCAAAGGTCTGAAAATGAGAGAAGGATGCAGGGAGCAACTGGTTTAAGTCCAAAAGAACAGAGAACCAGCCATGGGCTATGTGTCAGGACAGAGACAGTGATGAAAGCTTGAGCAGAAAAAAGTAAATTTGCCAATACTTTTTCTTTGTATTCTAATTGTACCTACAACAGAATATAAAATGCCCTCCCCAGTGAGGGAAATCTTTACTCAAACAATTGACTCCAATGCTAATCTCTTCTAGAAACAGGCTTACCCAGAAATAATGTTTTCTCTTATCTAAGCATCTCTTAGCCCAGTCAAGTTTACACATAAAATTAATCATAACAGGTATATTGTTACATGCTCTTTCTTGATTTCGTTTAAAGCAAAAATATCTCTACGGTCATGTAAAATTGTCTTACCTACAATTCTAAAATAAATCATATCCATACAGGAACTACTGTTGTATAAGGTATTTTTACAACATCGCATTTACACTTTATTGAATACCTGCCAGAGAAAGTATTCTCCCAGCAAAAGATTTATTTATGTAATGTCTTGTGAAATGATCTTCATACAACACTGTTCATCAATTACTCATCTCCACTTGAGAAATGAGGAAATTGAGGCTGAGATATGCTAAGTAATTTACCCCAGACTCTTTCATAAAATAATATCTGCTGTTATGCTACTTATATTGTCATAGAGCAGGCCACAAAATTTGTGGAATGCAGTGAAAATTAAAATCCATGGCCCCTTTTTCAAAAAAGCTGAAAGAAATGGATGTTTTTAAATGTAGTAAAATATTGAATCTTCCCCACCCCATAACTTTCTCTTGAAATGTCGTGGTATTTTGTCTGTGCAATTGAGTATTGCTCTCAATAAAGGAAATTTAAAAATACCATGAAAATAATTAGAATAATTTCCAATAAAATTTATTTTAAAATTAATTATTAAATTATTTATCTTTCAATTTTTAAGTGCTAATAATTTATATTATGTGATGCCAGCATTAGATGCAAACATAAACACGTTTCATTAGGGTGTGAAATCACATAAATTACAAAACTCTCCATGTAGGCATGTATGTAGCCATCTAAGCAGAATAACAGCACAAAACACAACTGTTTTTGTTTAGATGTATAGATGCAACACTATACCTTTCACTTACTGATAAATAAGGAATGACAGAAAGGAAAAGAAACTATGAACTGTCCTTTTCCTTCCTTCTAGGGCCTCTTTTTCATTGAAGGCAGTTGGATACAGTGGTGAGGAAGCCAGTGAGAACTGAACTTGTCTATGTCTGGTGCAGTTGGTTAGGATCTCATTGCCTCCACTCTGCATTCGGTGTAAGCTCAGAGCACAAGGCCACCTGGATGCACCAATGCAGTGAACAGTACTGCAACATTAACTTGAACTTTCTTGGAGTCTTACTGAAATCTACCTGTTCACCAGAAGTTGACATTCACATGGAGCTATGAATGAGCTCTGCAAACGGTGTGATGAGAAGCAGCAGACAGAGGCATCATGCATTTCTCCTCTGCCCACCTGGCTGTTCCAGGGTCCTATCAGAGTAAACACCAGTTCAAAGATGAAAATGACAAAATATTCAAAGACTAAAACACTTGATCACTAGACCAAATGCAGGGCCCTTCTGTATTTTCCAAACCCTGAGCAGGCTGTACACCCATGGAGTTGGGTCTAAGTTGTCACACTGATCATTTGACTTATGATTTCATCTGAGACCTCATCTCCTGCGTCCTTCCCTTGCTTGCTACCCTCCGTACTCCTTGGTCAATTTATTGTTTTGTAGAGCTGGACTGATGGCACCACAGATGCTTGCTTACAAGTCCGCTGAGCAGAATCCAATCTTCCTCAATGTCCATGGAAAGCTGGATGCAAAGTGGCTTGTGTGTCTTCTGTAATTCCACATACATATGCATATGCAGAAACTAAAACAATAATAATTGAAAGTTTTTGAAAATCTGGATTTGGTAGTATATGTTTGGATCTCACCATTTGTGAAACAGAGGCAGGAAGGGCTGCCACGAGTTCAAGGCTAGTCTGAACTAAATAGTGATACCCTGTCTCCAAACAACAACAACAAAAA
The DNA here is from genome assembly GCA_004024765.1 of Zapus hudsonius. Classification (NCBI taxonomy): domain Eukaryota; kingdom Metazoa; phylum Chordata; class Mammalia; order Rodentia; family Dipodidae; genus Zapus; species Zapus hudsonius. Next base: position 12,455 of record PVHP010008899.1, read on the forward strand.
AAACCACAATCAAATAGGGCTTTAAGGAAGTCCAGCTATTCATTCTCCATCCCGGTTGACTCTGTCTGGCAAGCATTGCTCCTCAGTGTGCTCATGCTCCATTTTTCTTTCTTACAGTACCTCCAACCTACTTACCAAGCTTTCCTGAGGCCCCTACCCAATGCTCCCCTGTCACCTCCTCACAGTGTTCTATTTTATCATCAGATTGCATCTCTGTATGTATTTACATCATTTCCTGGCTCTTCAACTAGAATGCAGGCTCCTTTTGATACATATTTATAAAAATATTTGCACAAATGAGTCAATTACTCCACTTACCCTAGTCCACACTTCATGGTTCATCTTAGTAAATATTGATTATTTATACATGTGCATAAGATAATTAGTGTACTAGGACTCAAAGTCCTTAAAAATTCACAATCATGCATGGGAAAAAACCGCAGGGAAAAGATGAATAAGTTTTTAAAAAAAGATGTGGAAATGGCCACATATTCCCCTTTACCTCCATTCGTTTCCCTTTTCCTTTTCTTGCAACAAAGTCATAATATTAAGCTGCTGCCATGGCAACTGACTTTGTGGACAAAAACTTTAAGCTAAGATGAAACCACAATGGAGAATGAATTGTTTCGCCAAAGCCTATCGGAAATAATTACAGAGATGACAGAGGAAAGAATTAGCCCAGTAAATTGGTTTTGAACCTCAGCATCTCCTTAGGCAGATAAGAAAGTAGAAGATAAAGTTGAATCACACCTAAGAATATATATCTGTTCAGGAAAGATACATAAAGTCAAAATCAGTCTTTTCCATTTTGTAAGGAAATGAAGTTAAATAAAATTTGATCTGGAAAAAATAGCACCTTCATAGAGACTTTGGTCACTTCTAATTCAAGTTGAAACTGAACTGGCCTGGATTAGCCTGAATTTCTTTCTTTTTTTTCTATATAATTGAAGGGTTCTTGAACACTTGTGGGAAAAATCAAATATCTCAAAATCAAATCTGAATTCAAGAACATTAGCAGGCTTTAAAGGAACTTTGAAAACAAATCCATCGTCAAAGCAAATAACTTCTTTGCTAGACATTCCTTCATGCATAGAACTTATAAGATTTTTATATGGTACATACTTTCACAGCCCAATTCCCCCAGGGACCAAACCTGCATCATTTAAGAGGTTATTTTCAAATGCCACCATCTTTCTGGGTCTCAGTTTACCAACATGAAAGTAAGAAAATTAACATTTGTCAGCCACTAATTTCCATGAACTAGCTTCTCTCTGTTTTGAAACTCTGGATTCATTTCTTTAAAAGCATATACAAACCACTAAGCCTGTACCCTGGTGGTTACCAAATCAACTGTTTGTTTTCAGAGTACATTCTCTGCATCAATTACATTTCCATTGCTGTGATAAAATATCTGAGAGAAACAATTTAAAAGGAGGAAAGATTTATTTTGGATCAACTCCATGGTTGCTTGGTCCTGTAACTTTGAGGAAGAGTATTAAGGTGGGGAACTTCTGCTGGACTGGATTAGATCACCTAATAGTGCTCTGGAAGGAGAGAGATGATAGGGGAAGAGAGATGAAAATGAAAAAGAGAAAGAGAGAGAGACTTAGTTTTCTTTCCTTAGAATTTATCTCTAAAAGTTCTACCACCTCCCAGTAGCACCACAAGCTTCCATCACATGGCCTCTGAGGAGCATTTAAGATCCAAATCGCAGCATTCCTCCTCTATTGTAGCTATTTATCAATGTGAAATGCAGGCTTCACCATCATTACTTTTGGAACAAGTAAGGATTTTGATTTCTACTTGGTTGGGATTCTTTCCTTGCTTTAATTTAGTCAATCAAAAAAAAAAAAAAAAACAACCAAGTCAAATCTTCTTTAAACTAAGATGAAATCTTCTTTAGGAATCACAGTCATTCTAATAAATACATAACCATTTAAAATATCTGTTTTAATAAACTATTTTTTTTTGGACAAACTTCAGTGAACAACGAAACAACGACCCAAACACTAACTTGGAACTGGGTCCCTTAACTGTAATTTCAGGAAAGGAACAATGTGTGACAGTTAATCTCTGCTTGTCAATTGGACAGGATTAAGAATCACCATGGAAACAAAACTCTGGTCCTGTCCATGAAGGTGCCATAGTCAGCCACACACTGTTAGGATGCACCTTTAAACCAGGCACAGCTTATGGGAAAATAGGATGTATTGAAGTTATAGACCCAGGCTGGCCCTGTTCCATAGGTCTAAACAGAGAAAAAGAAGCTATCACCAACACCATGCCACACACAAACATACCCAAAAACAGGCTGGGGGGAAGAAAAGAGAGAATTCCTTCCCCTTGAGCTTCATTATATCCTGCCCCCTATGGAGAGGGACACTCACTCTTAGAAGGGCTCATTCTGCTCCTTTAGGTAAACCTTTCGGTAAGCAATATCTGAGACCCACCCAAGACTACCATGGATTGTTAAACAGGTCAAATTGACAACAAAATTTAACCATCACAGAAGGATTTTCTAGATAAAGTTGGAAGGCTCACCCTAGCTATGGGTGGCACCATCCAATGGGATGAATTCTTTAACTATAGAACCAGGACAAAGCTAGCTGAGCAATCAGAATTCACCTCTCTAAATTCTTCACGCTGATGTAATGGTGTGATACTAACTTCCTACTCCTGCAATGTTTTCCCGCCAGAATGGACACCACTCTCTGGAGCTATAGGCCAAATTAAACCATCTTCCTTCTATAAGCTGTTTCTGGTTGGGTCTTTTGTCCCAGCTATGAGAAAGTAACTCATATACATGTATTTGTATGCATAAATAGAGTTGAGCCTTAATATATATTAAGCTGATTTTCACCAAATTCTGTGTAAATAATCCCCTGTTGGATGAGTAAACTGACACCTTCCATTGTGTTGGCTGTTTTTGTTGTTCAGTAACTTTCCTTTGCCGTGACAAAGCTTGAATCAATCACAGATTGCCAGGCCTTGCTAATATTTTCTGAGTATTAGAGTTCTATTCAGAAAGTCCTTGTCAATACCTATAATGGGAAGTGTTCCCCTCTAACATTTTCAAAATTTCAGATATTGGTTCCCTTTTGGGTTTCTGTATAAGGATCCAGTTGTCTTCTACTCATGGATACCCACTTTCCAAACACCAGTTGTTAAAAAGGCTGTCTGTTCTCAAAAATACGATTTGTGTAGCTTTGTTGACAATTGAATAGTTCTGATGCTTAGATTGCTTTGTGGGTCTTCTTTTCTATTGGTCTGTGAGTCTGCTTTTGTACAAGTACCATGCTGTTTTTGTTACTATGGCTCTGTAGCATAATTTGAAATCGATATTGTGATACTTACAGAATTTTCTTCTTTTCTTGTTGCCACTTAGCCTGTAGGAGGACCTTTTGTGCTTTCATATGAATTTTAGGGGATTTTTCTTCTAGTTGAAAAATGTATTGGAATTTAGATAAGAACTGTATTAAATCTATCGTTTGTTTTATCATAGTCTAACCATTTCCCCGGTGCCTCTTTTCATACCATACTCATTTGGAACCAGTTGTCCTTCAAGAAACACTCTATGAAGTTGTCAGAATAAAATGGAGCCACTTGTGTCAAGTTTTTTTAAAAAATCAAATTAAGTATCAACTAGGACATTAGGAAGGTCTATTTCTTATGCGTGATTGTCTAAGAGTAACTATCATGAAAAACCCAGTCAGAAAGGAACTACAACCTTACACAACAACATATGCTCACTTTGAATGGGAACATAGCTTAGTACAGCACAAGTAACTCCACTGCAATGCCCTGCTAGCCCTATTTCGATGCTTTCCCTGAATGATGTTTGCTTTCATTTTGTTGTTTTTTTAACTTGTTCTCACTAAATAATTCCATAACTCAACTCAGTCCTATTCACTAGCTAATCATTTGTTATGTACGTAACACCAACAGTAGAACCAAAAGTTACAGAGCAATTGCCTTCAGGAAGTCGTCTAGGAGGAGAAAGAATCTAGCCCAGGAAATAATTTAACAATGTTGAAGGGTGTGGAGATGAAGGAACATCAGATGTCTAGATTTGAAAAGTGGGAGTGATGGAGAAATTTTGAGGAGGTAGAAGAATCTGAAATGGACCTTAAGAAAGAAGAATGCTGTCAGACACATGAGAAGTATCTTCCATTGGGGACCCGTTTCTACTCAGTCACTGCCAACCCACAGTGGCAGATTGCTGGATGTCCCTACAGGGCCCAGACACTGAGAAGTAGCTCTCTCCTCCATCAGCTCCCTCCTTCACTAGCTCTCTTTCCACAAGGCATCTTACACCACACCTTATAAAATGATGCTAACTCCAAAGCGAGGGACACACCATTTCCACACCCCAAATTCTACCAAAGCCTCAGCTCCCCCCAAAGAATTGAAAACCTTCAGGTCAGCTGACACCTGCTTCTCTTTCTCACCTCGGTCTGCTTCCATGGTAGAGCACAGATGTGACCTATCCTTCCTTCCCTCTTTCCCAAGACTTCTAAATACTTTCTGGAAAATCTAGTCCATCTTGGTTTCCTCCTCCCCTCATCCATTTTCCCGCAGAACAAATGTGCCTTCCACAGCAGAGCTCTGATCTCTCCAGTACAATTCCAGGTGGCCTTCCAGCTTTTTCCAATCTTATTTCCCTACCCATTATTCTGAATTACATAACCAAAGCAGACAAGAGGACCCAAAATTTCCCTTAGGCAGTGAGTGACTGAGGAAAAAAAGCCATGAAAACACTTCAAATCTTTCCTGTTGAATACATTGTCTCCTTACAGGCTCTCCAAGGCCTTTTGATGTAGGCTCAGTTATCAAAGATAAGTACAGGGCCCCAGTCCCAAGCTAAGCAGGGAAGCAGAGATGGTAAGCCCAATCAGTTGGACTTTAAAACTCAAGTTCACAATTACAATGCATTGTCTCCTTTTTAATATTTTGGGGGAAAATGTGTTTTCAAAACACTTGTTTAGAAAATGCTAAAGGGAGACTTGGTAATTGCTGGGCTACACAGCAGCACAGACAGACAATGGTTAAGTGGATTTTTCAGCCTGACAGTGTGTCTGTTAGACAAGTGGGGAGGAAGCCCAAAGGCCCTGCCTTTGCAGCTTTCTCAGACAATTTGAACAGCTTTAGAAACTTTTCACTTAAGGAAATTAGAGGCTTAATACCAGCAACACTGAATGCTTTTCGGGAGCTTGTCTGTCTCGAATCTGTAGCAGCTGTGTGCAAATTAATCAGTGATTTGCAGGCTACCCAGAGCCGAAGCGGGGAAACAGCTGGGCATATTTATGAAAGTTTGTCAGGAATGTACCAGCATGTATGAAGGTACCTTCTTCGTGAAGTGTCATTTTGCTGGCAAAGAAAAGGAGAAAGAAAGACAGATCCTGCTGGTGTTTGGAGGATTAATGAAAACCTGGCAGAGATCTGAAGCTAAATCTCTCTTCTGCTGCTAATTTACACAGAGATTTATGGGAGAGAGCCTGGAAACCAAAGTGTAACCAGCTCGGTGCTCATCCATGGCTCAGCTGATAGCCACAGTAGGGGGGTTCAAGTGTGGAGGAAAGGCTGCTTGTGGCCCTGGAGAAGAGCTGTGACACCCACCTGGGGTCTGATTTGAAGCCCCATTACCCAAACTGCCCCATCTATGCCAGCCTTTCCCTCGGTGACCTTCTCTCTGCCTCTAGCTCCAAACTACATTTAGAGATAAGATGAAAGAAACTCCCCAGAGAATCCACAGCAGCTCAAAGTAAGTCTGACATGTCATGGCTCATTTTTGGTTGTTTTTAATCTTTAAATACATATGGGGGAAACACAAGAAAGAGACATCATCAGGACACATACTGAGGGGTGAGCCACAAAACTCCACTCGGAGGGCTGGTTGACATGAGTGATAACCTACTTTTAGAGTCTAAAGGTCTATTTGAAGCTCAGTTGTTCATGTAATCTGACCTCAGTGTGCGCCTCTTTCTGAGTGACTGTGCTCTCCTCTTTCTAGAACCCTTCCTAACGAGACACAGCTTGTGAAACTTGAACACATTGATCAAACACATTGGGATATATTTTCTAATATTTGCTTACAATCCTAGCGTAGTGTTCTACAAATTATTCTCCATATCCTTTTGCGTAGTATTTTGCATATAATAATGGTAGAGCTATCCCAATATAGAGCCTCAATGGAAATTAGAACATAGCCTAAGCTTGTAAGGAAACTTCTGGTAGAAATATCTAACTTCTCAAAACTGAATAAGAGGACAGCAGAAAGAACTGAACCATCTAATCCAGGACATGGGATGATAAGAATGGTTGGAAATCTGGAATCCAACAAAAAAATCAGAGTCTGAAGTAGATATTACATAGACCCCTGCCTTGAATATGGGATAAACCTATATCCACAAATATCTGTTGCTCATCTAAAATTGAGATTAAGCTGGACATCTTGCATCTTCATGCTGCAAAACTGACAAATATATCTCTAAAGAAAGAAAATAGGAACAATTTGGCAACCAAGCTTAAGTCTTACCACATTACATGATGGTCCCTCTGAGCTCTGCCTAGAGTCTGGGTTTGTGACCCAGGTCTGTACACATTCTCTTCCCTGTCTTCCAAACCAGAACTTATTCCAGCACTATAACTAGGTCTCTGGCACCAAGTCTTTGTTTCTCAACTTCCTATCAGAGGCATTTTCCAAAATTAGAAATCACATTACTATTCTACCAGAGTTCTTAGGGGGATCGCTTATGTAAAATTGGGTTTAAATATGTAACATATGTTGAGTACGTATTTTTGTCATATCCAAGTGTACATGCAGATATTTTCATGGTTTTCTACATCAATTAAGAATGTATGAAGCTGCAGCTAAGTGACAATTCAACTTTTGTTACTAGTGCTCTGTCTTCTCACATGACAAGAAGTTTGGAGACAGAAGGTATGTAGAAGGCATTGGTTCAATGGCTCAACAAAAAATCCATTAAGCAGTCTTTGGTGACATCATGAGGGCTGGTACAGCACCATCCTCCTCTTATATTTCATCAGGAAGAAAGAGGAGTGATATTAGATGTGCTTGTCTTCTGAATGACAAAGCAAAACCCTCTCTAGGAACTAGCTGACCAGTCCATGCTACCTGGTTACTCCTAGGTACATACTAGCTAGATACTCCTAGGTATATACTACCTGGATACTCCTAGGTTCAAGGGGAACAAGGAGACAAGCAGGCCTTCATGGCCATTATCAGCTCCCTTAGGCTGGCTCTCACCAAAACCATGATATGCTTAATATAAAGAAGGTTAAATAAATGAAGAAGAGACTATATCATAATTCTTTTATCTTTCAATATACAAGAAATAATCTGGCTACATCTTCAGGGTGGGGGTGGACAAAATCAGTGTCCACTAAAATGTCTATTCTATACAAAGTTCTGAAGAGCATTTAGTACTGAATTGAGAAGATGAATGAAAAATACCCCATGGGTAAATAACAAAGGAAGAGTTTGATTTTCATAAACTTTGTTGTTGGTAATAATATCTCAAAATGATGTATTTTGGAACTGAGAGGTGGCTCAGTGGTTAAAGGTGCTAGCTTGCCATCCCAAGTTTGATTCCCCGGCACCACCATATCCAGACACAAAAAAATGATACAAGTACCAACATTTGCAGTGGCAAGAATCCTAATACACACAAGAAAGAAAGAGAGAGAGAGAGAGAGAGAGAGAGAGAGAGAGAGAGAGAGAGAGAGCGAGCGCTATGAAATAAATAAAAATATGTTTACTTATAAAGGCTTTATTTTATATCATAATTGTACATAAAACATTTTCATTATACAATGTGGGGGTAGGATATGTCAAACAGTCACCTCAGCCTGTGCCAGGACTTCCTCCTCATGGGTAGGCAGAGAGAACTGACTGTGACATCACCACAAGTCTGCATACAACCTTTCTAATAGCTATCCCACACACCAAACACAGATGAATGTAGTTTTCTTATTTTTTATTGACTAAATATTCATATAACTGTGAATCACACCAAGTATATTGCTCTCATTCACAATAAATCCTGTAGTTCTTTCCACATTGGTGCAAGGAGATCTTCCTCGTTTTGTTTCAGACATTGCTACGAAAAACACCTGACACATATCTAGCACTAGACAGTGTATAAAGTCTTTCATATGCATTATTCCATCTGATCTTCATGGGTTATCAGACTTGCTGTGGTGATTGGTCTCCTATTTATGTCGTCACTTTTTCATAGGTTTCATTTGGGCCCTGTGTGGTTAGGCCAGGGGTGGTTCATCTCCTGTGAGAACTTTAAACAGAGCTAAGGGGGATAGTCACTGGAATCAGCAGAGAAAACTCAAAACTTGCATCTGACCTGTGGCCTTGAGCATGTGTACATGAAAACACACACACACGTGGGTCTGTGGATTACTAAGAGAGTCAAGGTACACATGAACTCCCTGTTTATCCACGGAGCTGTGTGGACAAAGTCTTGGGACAGCGGTGAGCCACAAGAGGAAAAACTCTCAGGAGGCAGTTGCAGTGACCAACTCATTTATTAGGTGGAGAAAGGTTGCTTTTATTTAGAAGGAAAAGGAGAGGCAGGGCATAAGCGGCAAGGGGATTGGCAGGGGCAGTGTAGCCTGTGGATGTTTCGTGAAAGGATTGGCAGGGGCCAGCTGCATAGATAAGCTGGAAGGACTTTCTTATTGTCTGGGCCTTGTTATCACCTTATAGCTGAATTATGTGAACTCCAAAAAACTCAGGCCTTGATGTGTCTGGACTTATCAGGGTTTGCTGGGGCCCAACAGGTGGCTCGAGGTTGGGAGGAAAGGAGACAGCCAAACTCCTACCAGTCTCAGGATGAGATGATTGGGGTTTCAGGCAAGTCTCAACTTTTCCTTTAACTCTGTGCCCTCCGTGCCACTCAGCGGACACACACACGCACACACACACACACACACACACACACACACACACACACACACACACACAATTCCAAAGAGAACAAACCTGTCCCATCTCCTTCTCCTTACATTTAGTTGCATTAACTGGGAGCCACACTGCAAGCAAAGCTCACCTGGCCGACTTAGATTTCCTGAAATACTTGAACAGAGTCTGTCACGTGTGCCACAAGACATCATAAAAACAACTTGGAATTTCTCTTCCAAGGGGCAGAAGAGGAAATCAATACATTCTGATTTTCTCCTCCGTTAAACTCTCAATGACTGAAACACCAGTGTAGCTGGGGAGAGTTTAGTAGCTCAGAAATCACATACTAAATTCTTCCTGAAGATTATAGGGCCTTTTGTAGGTGATTATTGGTAGAATTTGGGGACTTTAATGTGTTCAAAAACACATTGGTAATTGGCAAAAAATAAATAAAGCACTCATGTAAGTATTTGTGGAGCCATCTGGCATAATAGTATTCCTTACAGCATGGGAACTATTTGCTATAATGTTATTAAAGTTAATAAACAAGAGAGATTATTAAATGAAATGATGCCATGAAGTTGGTGAGCAAGAATTTTAGCAGGACTATGAACATGTCTCACAAGAAGACGTAACACATAGATATGATGAAGAGAAAATCTCAAGGGCTCAGTCATCCTTGGGTCTTCTCTTTCCCTATTCCCCATGCCCAACCCATTATCAAATACCACTGGGTCCATTGTCAATATTTACCGTAGACCCATCTACTTCTCCTTGTATCTATTTCAGCCCCTGAAACACCATCTAAAGCCTGGATCTCTGTGTACCCCAGACTTCACTTCCACCCACAAACTCTCATGTACTCTTTATAAGACAGAAGTCCTCCTAAGTTAAGCCACTCACAGGCTTAACATTCTGGAGTGACTTCCCATCTTGTTTATTTCCTGGTACTTCTATGACAATGGAGCATACATGGAGTGGCTTAAATGACAGAAATAGATTTTCTCACATTTCTGTAATTGAGAAGCCTGAAATCAAAGAGTTATCCAAGCCAAGGTACTGATGAACACTGTAGGGATGCCCTTCATCACTGCTTCTGCTTCTGGCAGTTTGCAGCCATTTTTGGTGGCCTCAGATTCTAACAGAGCTATAAAGACCATCTATTGAAAGCAAATACATAGCCCCACCTCCTTGCTGGGATTTTTCTTGCCTAAGATTTCAACATATAGTTAATTAGAGAAAACACCAACTATCAACTTTGTGAAAGTTACAAGCTTACAGGAACTTTCTGTGACTTCCCCAAGGGTCAGAAATATCATAGGCACCAGGATTCCATGAAACACTTGAGAGGGTCCATATCGGCACACTTATGAAAGTAAATGCTGATGTGATGTATTCAAGTGTGTCTATTTCTACTGCGTCACTGAATTGTATTCATTTTACTATTTTTTAAGGTTGACCTGGAATTTACTCTATAGTCTCAGGATGGCCTAGAACTCTCCTACCTCTACCTCCTACCTCTGTCCTCTGAGTGCTGGGATGAAAGGTGTGTGCCAGCACACCCAGCTCATTTCACTTCTTGTTCATTCAGCTTTATGAAGGCAACTATCCTAATTTTAAATAACAAAAAGGACTGTTCTTCCTGGCATAAAATAAGCTCCCCCTTGTTGTTCACTGAGACACTGGCATGTCCTGTATTTCGGTTCTGATATCACAAGCAAGGGTCAAAGAAAACATCCACCAGAGTTCTGAGGCCAAGCTGCAGCAGACAATCAACTTCATGGGAAATGATTAAGTGGGATAAATGAGAGGCTCTGGGAGGAGGAAAAGGAAAGCACGTAGCTTTAGCAAAACTCTTCTCTGTGATGAAGTGTCCCCACGGAGCACTTCTTTGAAATACACCAGCAGACGTCCATTCCATCCAGTACCACCTGCCTGGCTTGTTTCATCCTGTTCTGTTTTGTAATCTTTCTTTAATCCATGGTAACAACCCGGGATTTCAAATAGATGGAGTGAAACATTCGCTTTTACCATCATCTGGGCCAAAGGATGAATTTTATCCCAAGAATAACCACATTCCCAGAAGTGATCCCAGAAAGATGAAGTGAAAAGCACAATTCCCAGTCTACCTTCACTTTCTATGTCATGATTCTGCTGATGAGAAGGAAACTCCATTGGATAATTAGAGATAGCTGGCTTTTATTTAACTACAAGGAGCCAGGGAAGTGGGAAAGACAGCATAAATCCTCTCTTACCTCAGTTACAATTACCTCCACTAGCTGAAACTTATGTTACCTATGAGCCAAATGCCTTGTAGAATTATTTCCTTATGATCAACATTTATACTTTGAATTTAAAAGCATCATCAAAGAAGGTGTAGAAAAAGAAAAAAAAAAAAAGCTGGGTGATGTACCAGCACAAGCTTTTAATCCCAGCACTCAGGAGGCAGAGGTAGGAGGATTGCTGTGAGTTTGAGGACACCTTGAGACTACATAGTGAATTCCAGGCCAGCCTGGGCTAGAGCGAGACTGCTTTACCTCAAAAAAGGAAAAAAAAATCTTTTTTTTTTCATTTTCAGTGTTGTAATAAGTTCTTACTGATTTTTAGTTACTTTTCTCATTGACACCTGACAAAACCAAGCTTCTGGGAGGAAAGGCTTATTTCAGCTTACAGTCTGAGGTCATAGTCTATCGTGGCAGGATGGGCATGATTGTAGGAGCTGAGGCAGCTGATCTCCTTCAGTCCATAGTGAGGAGTAGAGAGTGATGAATGCTGGTACTCAACTTGCTTTCTCTTTGTTATTCCGTCCAGGACCCCAACTCATGGAATTATGCCACCTATGTTAGTTGGGTTACATCATTTTCTTTCCCATTTCCTGAACAAAATACTTAACCAGGAGCAACTTCAAAAAGGGAAAGGTTTTTTTCAGATTACAGTATCAGAGTCCAGGAGTGGTTATCATGCCTGCCTCACAGTAGCAGAGTGCACTGCAAGGAAAGGATGGCAAAAAGAGAAAACGAATGTCACATCGTCACATAAATCAGAAGGAAGCATGTATAGAGAGAGGACAACACCAGAGGCTGGATTCTAACACTACAAGGATCACACCAGTGACATACTTCCTCCAGCAAGGCTCTACCTTCTAAAGATGCAACAACCTTTCCAAGCAGCACCACCATCTGGAAATTAAGTAATCAAATCCATGAGTCTATGGAAGTGTGTTTTCATTCAAAGTAGCACATGGGTCTTCCCACGTCAGTTAACCTAATAAAGATAATCCCTCCTTGGATAGATATGGTCAGAGGCTAATTTGATCTACACAGTCCTCACAGGAATGCTCAGAGGCTTGTTTCCTGGGAGATTCTAGGTCCCATCAAGTTGACCATCATATAAATAAACCATTGCATTGATAATAGATTTCACTTCATGTAGTAGATTATTTTTCATTGGTTGGAAAAGAATGATGCTTAAGGGAATGATATTTACCTATTTTAGCCTCTAGCTTCTATGAGTTCATTGAAATCCCAGCTGAGTCCTATAAACTTCCCAAGCACAACAACTTGTTTTTTCTGACCCAGAATCCATAGAAGTTTTAACACACCCTGGGTATTGTTGATGTGTTGATGAATTCAATAGAAAACGTTCTAATCTGAGGCTAGGGCTATGGTGTGATGAAGTGATTCCCTTATAAAGCCATCCACACTATCCTCCATGCTTCTATAAAGACTGTGCCAACTCAACAGATTTTGATGGAGAACAGCCAAAATAATATCTCTCTTTTACATGGATGCAAACACCCTCTCTGCTACCAACAGAATTTTATAGTGCAATGGTCTCCCATAAATCTGAGACTGTAAGGTCTCTCTTGCTCATAGTGAAGTCAGGCAGCAAGACTGATTAACATAGTCATGGAATTGGCAGTTCTAGAATGCTGTCTCCAGTACCTTGATAGGATATTCTGTATTATCATAACTCCTTGTTCAACACCAAAGCAATATAGCAAGTGATGCTATGATTGGCTGTATTTTCCTTAAACTCTCCAGATTCACATGTCAATGAAGCCATTCTATCATTCAAGGAATACACTCCCTGAGAGCAGGGACCTCTTGGTTTATCTCTGCATGTCCAAACTAATGTGCAACAATTCAATAAATGACTATCCATTCACCCATCCCTTGAAAACATTCATTGAATTCCTACAGTCTCCTAAAATATGGTGCTAATCAAAACAGATAAGTTCTTGTTATCCTGGAACATGAGGACCAATATTGATGTCAAGGAAGAGTTCAATAAGCCATCACAATCTATCATTAAGGGTATGAAATAAGACACATAAAGCAATGAAAGATTGAATGAATGGATAAAGATGCAAGCTCGTACTTTCCAAAGGCCGGCCCAGCCAGCCTAGAGTCTGAATTGAGACCTCAAACAGAAGGAACACATTTGTGTTTTTACAACTTCATTACTTCATTCCCAGGCACGGGGATACAGATGGACAATCCCCTTACTAAATAGAATGCACATGCAGTGATCTTATTCCAAAACTCTCCCAAATATAAACAGAGACCTGACACCTCGTTGGTGTGATTCTTCGCTCATAGGAGAGGAGATTTCTATTAAGTTTCCTATTGAATCTTTTCCTTTCTATTAAGTCTATATCTTGAAAAGGCTTCCACCCATATAAATTTTTGTCAAATGACTAAGAATGAAATATACTTTGGGGCATTTAATATGAAATGGACAATTTCAAATAGCTTTACACATGTTGAAAGTTTAAAAAGTTGTTTGTTAAGTACTTCAGTTATAATTCATTTAAAAATCCCATTATGTTTGGTTACACAAGAGTGACTTTAATACACTTAAAGATGCAGTACTCCTTAGCTGTGACATATTTATAGTCTGAACATTAAAAGGTTTATAAAAAAAGGCTATATTTTCTCAGTGTCAAACATTCCTCAATGAAGACAGTTATTCAGTCTGCCTGTTTATAATTAGATATGAAATAATTTATGATTATGAAGATAAGTGAGCAAAAATTTCTAGAATCACTGCATTATTGTATTTTATTATTAAAAGATTTCCATAATCTTTCTAGGGTTTGAAAAGTCATAAATTGCCCAGATCTGATTTCTACTAAATTTTCTCTTGGAATTAATAAACATATGGATCTAATCTAAAAATGTGTGTCAAAAATAATGAAAGAAATGGCTTCACAGAAAGCTGGAAATAAAATGGGATTGACATAAACTGACTTTGGTTTGGAGAACGAGAAGCAATAAGCTGCCTACAGACAACCCACAAAGCAGAGTCTGGCAGGTCTGAGGGAGAAAGAACACCACACTGGGGTCAGAAATGCAGCCTATACTCAAATAAGCCGGGGTTGGAGAGCTTTTGCTTTGCCACACTTTTTTTTTTGACAGTAACCAAGAACAGTTTCAATATCCCATTCCCACATGCCATCTATGGGGTGTGTGGTTTATTTAAAAGAATGGACAGAACAGAGTTAGTCTTTATCTTCTCTCCTTCTGCCAATCACGTGAGATACTAAACTGTCTCTCTTATTTCTATTCTCTCAATTCAATATGAGTAGTAAGAACACAGAATTTATATTGTTACATTCAAGCTTTATTCTGCTCAGCCAATTACTCCTCATCATTTGCCAATTTATATTCACTCCTTCTTCCCAAACCAGAGCAGGGGTTGTTGAAATTTTACTAATATTCTGTAGTTCTTCAACTTCCACTGAATGTTTTGTGTGATGTCCTTTGTCTTTTTTATCAGTTATTTTAGTTCATATACAGAGATTTAGGTGTCATTCATTCTGACATTTTCAAAAAAAATTATTTTAGCTGATACTCATTCTCTTCCTCTTGAAAATCTTCTTTCCCCCATATCCTCTTTCTGCCCCAATATACCCCTTTCTATAGGCACCTCCTACTTCTTGCTCATCTGCTTATACTCACCCTTAGCATTTCAACTTTACAGGTGTTATCCACATTTTCTCTCTACATATACATACTAATAGATATTACAAGCTAGGATCCCCAAATGTCAGAGAAAACATGTAGATTTAGTCTTTCTCAGCTTGGCTCACAAACTTTCCTAACAGGACTCCAATAGGAAAGGAAACAGCCTCAAGAATGAACAATTGGGACCATTTGAAATTAAAAAGTTAACTTATAGCAAAAGAAGCCATCAGCAAAGAGAATAGACAACTTGCAGAATGGGAGAAAACCTTTGCCAGCAAAACTTCAGACAGGGGGCCAATAGCATCCTTTATCTTTTAAAAGTTGAAGTGACTTTAAAATAAACGTGAAATAAATGTTTTGATGTTCTTAGAACTCCTCGAAACTTCTGACAGTTAGCCAAGAAGCAGGGACGGGAACACGGTTAGAAATAATTCAGTCTCATTCCCTGATCTCTATGGCATCTTGGAAAGAGCCTCTGTAGAGTTTCAATAGAGCAATTGTTAAGCCAGTTCTATGTTAGTGGATCTGAGCTTACGGGATGGAAATAGCTTCTGAACAAATCATTTCTGCCCGCTGACATGTGGTGAGTTCTCCCATGCACTTGGCCTCAGGCCACAGATAGAGATTTCACCATACATGATGATGTAGTCACTAAAGCAAATCAGTTCTCTTGTCAGAGTGGAGCTACTGGGACCCTCCTTTTTCCTGAGTGAATCCGACATGTCCAATGACAGGGGATCATTCATATGCCACCATCAACTTTTTCAGTGGTGACAAAGCTTACCGTTACAGCCCCCAAAAGTTGGGAATTTGTTCTCCTAGAAGTAAAATGAGGTATTCCAAAATGCTTTGCTGCTGCAATATTTTAGGATTTGTAGACTATAGTACCAATAGGTACTCTGAGCTAAGGTGCTGAAATCCCAAAACAAAGCAGGTGTCCAGGGTGTATGTAGCAGCCACTATGTACCTGGTTTGCAGGGTAAGGGGCCAGGCTTCTGCTGGCTGACCACCACGAGACCATGTGATAGCATCTTAACTCATTATTCCATTCCTTTCTCTTCCATTAGATAATGTATACAAAACACCATTCCAATAACCACTAAATCTTCACATTTCCCTTTCCCTGAGAAAAGACATCCTATTTCCCTCAGTCATTCATTGTGTCATTTGCTGTGTTGCCCACATCCTTCCTTATCCTGGTAACCATCGAGATAGTTAATGGCAGTCTCAAAATGCAGCACCCAATGCTGAAATTCATATTCTTACAGTACCATGGCAATTGGCAGGGGTTTCTCTGCACAGGGTTAATGTTATGAAACACCTTTTAAATTAGCCAGAACAGGGGTCTACATTTTATGCTTGCTCTGTCTCCTATTTAATTTACAATGTGGGCCACCAGCCATTAGAGAAGTGTGGGGAATGTGATTGTTGCCAATAATTGACCCTTCCCTGATTCGGGAAATACATGAAACTCTAATGGAGCCATTATTCTTATACCCACAGGACAAATACCAGAAACAATAAGGTGGTGCATTTGCAATACCTGCTCATCTTTTTAACAAAAAGATGCATATTGAAACTATCCTTCATTTTACCTCACAGGATGAGGCACACAGTAACTGCCTAAAGGTGAGACACTTGAAGAAGGGAACATTTATCACCATGTATGCAAGCATGTTCCCAGGGCATGTTTCATGGCTAAAAAATCTTGTTAATTCTCATTATTAAAAAATCAGATGACTTAACCATTGTAATATCAGCTTCCATAGCAAACTATTGTCCTTGCCCACTCGCTTGTTGAATTGTATCTCTGTACATGGAACTGTCTATAAATAATAGAAGATTTCCATAACCCAGCAGCTTAGGAATGAGAACACATGAGGTTCTGGAGATTGACCTGGCTTGGCCCCATTTTCAGTGTCATCTCTACCCACAACACTTTTTTTCTGAAATTTCTTAAAAACTATTTAATTGCCATATAAAAGTTGTACCTATCCAAAGGGTAACATGATGATTTGATATATGCACGTGATAAGCATGAAGGTACCAATATGTCTTCAAGGTACTAATTTCATTTATTGTGTACATATATCCAGAAGTAGAAACGCTGGATTTTTTTAAAAAGCATTTCAGCATGTTTTATTGTAACTTCTTTTGAGGTACTTTTATGGTATTATCCTGCAAGACTCTTATCTGTACAATCACCTATTGACTTACAATTGCTATCACACTCCTGATTATTAGGGATCTGGATATGTGGACACAGAATGGAAGAGGTCAAGACATAGGGTGATGAAAGACGAGATAAGCCATGATATGATGACATCTAAAATCCCCGTGTTAGCAGCCCACCTCCCGTGCAGTCGTATAGAAAGGTAGAGCCTTGAGGAGACATGTAGGTCACAAAGGTTCTGCCCTCATGAATAGATTGATGTCATTATAGGAGTGGTTTTGCTTTCTTCCATCTTCTGCCATGTGAAGACAAGACATGATCCCCATTCTGCCCTTCATCCTTCCATCATGTGAGAGAATGCCAGAAGATTCTCACCAAGTACCACATGCTGTTGCTCTCATATTGAACCCCCAGCCTCTCAAAATGAGAACAATAAATTTCCTATTACTGTTATAAATTTCAAATGACTATTTTGTAGTATGTGTTACACCAACACAAAATGGATCATGAGAAAATGATAGGTGTTATAGTTCTAGTAAAAGCCCAGTGTAGAAGATAAGAAATTGCATCGATTAGGATTTGCTGTTTAGCTCCTCAGTTCTTCACGTTAGAGCCACTGGTGTCTTTAAATCTTATGAGAAAGAATCTTGAAAATAAATTAAAGTCTTATCTCTGGGAACTTTTTTTAAAAAAATGTATTTGAGATGTTTTGGAATAGTTCAGAATAGAGCCTGCCTCAATGTGGGGCAGTGAATGAGAACAAGGGTAACAATGAAGACTGTCTCAAAGACAGAGAGAGAATCTGAAATCACCAATGAGGTGACAGGACAGCTGGAAGGCACAGAAGCACAGGAGATTCAGTGAAAAGGAGAGGGCTGTGTCGACAACCCCTGGCAAGGGGATGGGAACAGAAGTTTCATCAAAAAGCTAAGCCAACGGACCAGAGGGAGCAGAGGCACAGTGAGGGAGTTCTCCACTCACCCTGGCGGTGGCGGATTTACTTGGGGCCATGCTCCTACCTCTGCCTCCCAAGTGCTGAGATTAAAGGTGTGTGGCACCATGCCCAGCTTATTAAAAAGTTTTGATACAATGACAAGCTGGTATTCATCAATTATAATGCACAAGCCACTTCAGCAAAAAAAGTTTTGAAAATTCTTTTTGTATGAAATAAAAACAGAAAAAGTGAATCATTTTATGAAAGACTGAAAACATATATTGAAATCTAAGACAAATTACTAACTTGTGTAGTTGACATTCACCAACACAAGAGGTAGTCATTTGATTTTGCTTATGTGGCAATGTGTAGATAAAACACCTTGCATAAATCCATTGGGTAATTTCTTAGGCAACCTCTTTTTTTATATCACAGCATTGTTTAATGAAAGATGATAATGTTCCCAATAGCAATCGTATTCTGGATGAGGCAGATAGTCATGCCCTGTATGATCTCGTTAACTTAAGTGTGAACTAAATGTGTGACTTCCTTTTAATCAATGTAACATGGCAGAAATGAAGGTATGTTTCAGAAGCTGTTGAGTCCATAGTAAATCAACTTTGAGTTCACAAAAATGGAGATTGTCCTGCTTGGGCCTGACTTAATTACGTTATCCTTTGTAAAGAGGTTCCAGAATCTCCTTGAAGTTACAAACTGAAAGAAGCAGAGGCAATGTTATGATTAGCCTGACCAAGCAAGCTTCCACGAACATGATAGCCACAAAGAAATAAGTTCTGGCCATAACCCATGAGAGCATGAAAGGAGATGCCTCCCTCTGGAGCCTGCCCATGAGAATGAAATACAGCTCACACTTGTATTTGGGCGGTGTGAGATCCTGGACAGAAGACGAAGCTCTAAGCCGTGCTCAGATTTCTGATCCATAGATATGATAAGATAATAAATGTCTGTTGTTTTTGGCTGCTGAAATGGTGGTGATATGTTAGATAGAAATAGGAAATGAATGTATTACTTAATAATGTTCCTAGTTATTGTACAACGTGCACTTTTGGTTGAAAACATTGCTACACAGCTAAAAACTACTTTTATGAAATATGACTGGAAAAAGATGGAGTGTGATGGTGCATGCCTATAATGCCAGTATTTAGGAGGCAGAAGCAGAAGTTCAAGGCCATCCTCAATTGTGTAGTGAGTTCAAGGTCAGCCTGGGCTATCCTACCCCCCCAAAAAATGTGCTGATTTAATTCTAACCAGTGAGACAGCTTAACTGATATTCAGACATTGTATAAACATTTTTAAGTGAGAATTCACTTAAATTCTTCCATTCCCTCTGCTGCATGAACAAGATTTTGATGGCTAGATATCCATCTTGAACCATGAATAAGGAGCTTCCATGCTGGGTGGAATGTGAGGATCATAGATGGTTTCATAAAGCTATGGGGCCAGCTCTGGAATACTCCAGGCTTCTTTAATGCAAGAGAGAAACTTCCATTTAAACCAACATTCTGTGAATCTGTTACTTATGGAAAATCAAATACTGAAATATTTTACTTAAAATATATACATATACTTGAAACAAATGTGTATAAATATTCCAGGAAGTATCATAGTTGTTTTTTTTTAAATATATATTTATTGTCCATAATGAGTTACATTATTTAGTGGGCAAACCATGCGTTGTTATCCCGAATTCCCCAATCATAGTTGGTTTTTGATTCAACTCTAATAACATCTTACAGAGAGCTAGAAAAGTTCCCTGGAGGCTCAACTATTTGACATCCACTAATACTGCTAGTGGAACCAATTGAGTCATATAGATAGGTTGATAAATGGATAGATAGATAGATAGATAGATAGATAGATAGATAGATAGATAGATAGATAGAGAAGGGGGTGTACATGAAAATATTCAAATTGACATGAAAATATTCAAATTGACTTGTTCAATATTATGACATTCAATTCTATTTGTAACTGAAAATGATTACTTGGAGATAGCTGTACATATGGGAAATTTATATCTTCTATTTTATGATATGAAACTTTAAACTTATACTTACATATGAGAATGCCTGATACTTAGAAGTGTGCTGATCAGGCTGCTGTCCTTTCATTGTAATGTTTCTGCTCCTTTATTTGCTGTAAATATCACGTCACTTTCACACTGTAGATGGAAACAGCCTAAATAATAGAATGGGGAGGCACAGCAGTCCTTGGCAAAGATGTACAAGTACATAGGATCATGATGCAGAGCACCAAAGAGAAAGAAAAGTCTGCAGAGATGAATATTGCTGCCTAACCCAAAGTATTCACAAAGCTCTGCAATACAGGGTCACTTGAGAAGTTCTGGGCACTGACGGTAGAGTGATCAGCCAGAGAGTCCTCACCTTCATGATCAGTTCAGCAGCATCAGAGAAGAAACACCACCCGAAGTCCTGGGGCTGATGTCATCCCCATTTATTGACATTGAGTGTAAAATGCAATCGAGCATCTCTTTAGGTTTCAAAGGAAAGTCTTCTAACTTGATTGACGAATTGATTTAGTCAAATATCCAGATGATTTTATATGTCTGAGTAGATAGAATTTCTTATGTATAAATATAGAACTTATACAAATACCAGTGGGAGAATTTCTATGGTTGTCCACATTTGTCAATAAAATAATCTATTTTGGGCTTTTGGTCAAATCTAAGAAAGTTTATCCTTAGAGTATTTGGAGGAAATGGTTATAGCTGCCTATATTGACAAAGATGACTCAACTATAAATATTACATGACTATGAGATGATATCATGTTCTCTCTGCATAGTGTGTTGAATGATGCTACTTTGGTGTTGGTAATTTCAGATTTCTCATATCCATGACAGAGATAAGCATTTCTGTGCTAATAATTACAATATGAGTAGCTATAGCCCTTCACAATAAGCCATGAGCCTTTTCATCAGGTGCACAATTTATCACCCAAAATTACATTTCACTGGCTTATATGTTTAAAAAATTCATGTATGTGTTTTAAGTAGTATCAGTGTATGCATTTTACCATCACATTAGAAATCACAATAAATGACAGTTTTTGAGACACACACACACACACACACACACACACACACACACATTGTCTTCAGTAAATATAAAGCACCACCTGCTAGTGGAACAAATATTACTACAAAGGCTCAGTGACTACTTCTAGAAAGAGACTGAGGTACTTACAAGAAAAATTACTACCATAAAGCTAAGAAAAATCTTTTTCTAGGACTGAGAATCAATAGTATAGAAGAGAAGAGGGAAAAATTATTTTATGACATCAACGATTGCAATGACTCTGGTAGCATCAGTTGTTATGCTAATAAATGATTCAGATGGTTAGTATTTATTAAATAACTACTCTAGAAGCTAGTCACACCTGTAGATGTTTTACATACTTCTATAATTATTATAAATATACAGTTACTCCGGCACTATTGATTACCTATGTTTTTTTATAGCCAGGAAAAGTGAAACTTACAGAGCTGGTACCTTACACCAAACAATTGAGTCAGGATTCATTTTGGGGTCACATTGCTTTCTGGATGCAATGCCAGGGCTTTTTGCTGACTCATATTTAGGAAATGATGTTATCTCCATGGGCCACATAAATCTGTAAAGAGGAGCCACACTACAAGTCCAAACAAGTCCCCAGGGAGTGAGCAAAAAGTTTGACAGACAATGAAAGGTGCAGACCTTCCAGGGCACAGGATTTTGAGGGACATGACTATCACACATGGCTGTTATTAATGAGTATAGAAAGCAGATAAGAGCTGTAAAAATGTTTACTGTGTCCTGAGAGTGGGCTCCTAGTGATAATTAAATTCTCTAAGCAGGGAGATAGAACAGGTCTCATACACAATAGATTATAAGAAGTCAAACCCTTAGCTATCTCTGTAGGTACAAGGGAAAACAGAAACCTAGGATTTATCACAAGCTGGTTCCAAGACTCAAGAAAGAGTCTAGAGTGGAATCTTGACTTTGTGTACCTCACTTGCACTACAATTGAGGGATCAAGGGAAGTACCCAACCCTGGGTTTTATCTCACAGGGACAAAAGGACATCCTCAGTGCATTCTAGTTCCTCTTGCAAACAACTCAAATGAAAGCAGAGAGAAGTGTATTGGGCCCAGTCCACTCAACCTACCTTATTTTAACAATTAAGAGAAAGCATGTTACTGAAAAAGGAATGTTTTAGTTAACCTCTGTTTTCAAATTTTTCCATCATCTGCTGCTATGCCTGTCTTGACCTCTCAAGCCCAGGCAGGAAAGCAGGAAGTACTCCCATATCTGCAGTCTGCTTTATGGTTAGGTACTGTCAACTGACCTCAATATTTCAGAGGCTAAACAAAAGTTCCTTGTCGTCTATGAAAGCAACAACACAGGTGTCCTTGACTAGGTGGTTTTCCTGTGTAGATCTACTCCAAGAAGTGGCTCAGAGACCTAGGCTACCACTCCAGTGACACCCAATTCCTCTAGATTAGTACAGATCTACATTTATTCCAAAAGCAAGGCCAGCCCATGAATCAGAGCCAGTCTCAGAACTGTTTGTAAATGGGCTGCTATGAGGTAAGCACCCAAATTGGCAGTGAGCATTTGGAAATTTTAGAAACTAATAGTGTGTGGAAATCTGAGTCTACAGGAAGTGGATTTTTCTCAATCAACCAAGTATGGACCATTTCTGGTGTGGTCAAGCTTACCAAACACATCCCCATTACAGATTCTAAATTTAAGAAAATCTGAACAAACAGTATGCTAGCGTGTAGATAAAGCAACATAGACACCCAAGCCTCATCGCTTCCCTGGCAGATGGGATAAAGAAAATGGCATGATGCGCATATGGGTGTCGTACATCACTTCTGCCCATACCCATTATATTGGACATAAGCTGATCACAGAGTTACAAGGGAGAATGAGAAACAGCCTGATTGAAAGTATGGTAGGAAAGCAGAAATAATGGACAAAGTTAAAGCCATTTATCCTCATCACACTTGCTGTTAAATTTGCTACAACTGTCTACTGTACAAATGATAAAGGAATGAAAAGAAGGGACCATTCTCTTAGCCCCCATGAGTGATATTGTCACCTCGAGTGTTTCTGTTCCTGCAGGAGCTTCCCCACACAGAACTTGCAAGTCAATATTGATCCCTGCCCCATTCCCAAGGCCTCTGCTTAGAAGCACAGAAGCCTCCCAAGACATTTCTGTTTAAATTAGTCAGGGCCAAGTGGGGATGAAAAAGAAGAACAAAGGAAAGAAGTGAGGGGAGAAAGAATGGGGTTGACAGGAGGAGAGTGGGGAGAAAGGGAGCAGAATATGGAGGGAGTCATTCAATTAGATTTGGAACTGACATTTAAAGAAGTCAACCCTATAGGCCATGGACTATCCTTTACTTTGAAATAAGGCCAGTTCTACAGCTCCCCTGATCATTCAAACATCGCACAAAGCAAATCAATTGCATTGATTAAGCTGAAAGATGTAGGCTGCTTTTGACATGCAAAACCAGGAAAGAATGTCTGAAGGAAAATCATTTCACACAAGTCAAGGATTTTCATAATTTATGTTTAGTGATACTCTTTACCAGAGGGATCCAGAACTTTGGGTAACTTCTCTAAAGAGAGGGTGAGTATGTGAAATTTTCAAAGATACCTGGAGAAATCCTCCTCAGAGACCTGTGCACACCACAGCCAAGAGGAAGATCAAGCCCTCTGGGGCTTATGTTGTTTTTGAATCCCATGAACATGGGGGACCTCCTGCATTGTGAATCTGTTCAAGAATCAGAGTATATCACCTTTTTAAAAAAATTCCTTAGATCAAATATATGTGATTTTTTTTAGTGTAAAGTCTCCCAAAATAGTGATGTTAGCCTGAGTATGAAAGGGCACTGATCGTAAGAATAGAATTTTCCAGAATGAGCTGATGAAAGGCATCTGCTGTGAGCAGCCCTGGTGAGTCACAGTGGTCCTTCATCTCTCTTTATGCTCACCTCCACATCCACACTCACTAGAGGTCACCTAGACACTTCTCACAGGGTTCTCCCCATTCTGCAAACAGCAGTTCTTTCTAACAAGAGCCACCATCTCCAGCTGATGTCCCTTCTGCAACGGTCTACTGGTGAGCAGCCTCCCTCCTTGAATCTCTGGTTCTGTGCATAGAAAACCCAGCAAGGAAAGTCAGTCTGGGTTCTAGACACACCTTGGGTTGGCTTATATGAGTCCATACCAGAGGCAGCTTGGCTGGTTTTGGTGCCTGAGTAAAGACCTCTCTGAAGAGCTCTGTTCATATGATCTCCAACTTCACTCCAATGAGTCATCGTTGGTGCATTTCAGCTGAGAGAGTCCTAACTTGTTTCTCTTCTGTTAGACTTACTACATTTGACACTCTTTGCTAAGTGCCAAGAGTTGGAAACTGGGGCCCTGCAGGTGGGAGGTAACCCAGAGGGTATAGCAGGCATTTAAAGCTACTTTTGCTAAAAGCATTGACTCCTTACTTGGGCCCACATGGGAAATAAAAGCAGTTTAAATGTCTGGCATCTCTGCCTTCATTTTATATCTATTTCCATTAGGCATCTAATTGTCAGTTTTTATAGGACTCTATTCCAGATGCCCAAAAGGCACCTAACTTGATAGTCACCTTGGATTCCAGGAGCAACAGGGCTGAAAAATAAATGCCTTTATGACAAGAGATTGACACTACCCCAAAATGCAAGCTTTTAAGGAAGGATGTACCCCCTCATACCTACACATACACAACTAAGATGAATTATCTGTGATAGCAAGAAAACACCTTGGAACAGAACTAATCATTATATGGATATCAGAGAACTCCACTTAAACAAAAAGGACTTCACTGTGTCACCTTATAGAATCAGAACTACAGCAATGATGAACAGACTACACTTTGACGAGGGCTGCTTAATTTTGAAGGCCTTTTAGCTCCCTACCCCAATTCTTCCTGCAAACCAAAAGCTCGTGTTGATGACCCACAGGAAGAGTTGAGATCACCAAATTCCTTTATCTGTGCCTTTTTCTCATGTGTCATATTCATTAATTCTTCTTTGCTTTTTACCATCACCTTCTGCCTTGAATGGTATATTGGAATCTGTGGCACAGGCTAGTCTGTTAGGACTCAAGGAGCCAGACCTTTTGGCATGCAACTTCAGTAACAAGGTATTTTGATGGGCCTGGGGACACAGATAAGTAGTAGTCATTGTCTAGCATGTGTGATGTCCTGGGTATAATCCCCATCACCACCATGGGCAAAAAGAAAGGAACAAAAGACAGAAGGAGGGAAGGGAGGAAAGAGAAGGAAGGAAAAAGAAGGTATTTTGATTGCATACCAAATGTTTTCTTGAAAACATGACACAGTTCTTCTCACAGGGCTCTCCCCATTCTGCAAACAGCAGTTCTTTCTAACAAGAGCCACCATCTCCAGCTGTTGCCTTCCCTTCTGCAATGTTTCTAAATTGGGAATATTTCACCTAGACTCTCATGAATCTCTGCATATGACAATACTGGGCTTGCATTTACTCTCGTATGCTTTAAACAGCAGGGGCCTAGGAGACCATCCCCTTTAAGGCAGCATATGCATGCCCCAGTTCACCAAAACACATCCATTATTATCTTTCTCCTAACCCAGGACACTGTGTCCATTTTCCTACCTGCCGAGCTCTGGAGCCTTGCATTTGAGTTTACACACCCAAGTGACAGCACAAAAGCAATGGAGGACTCTGAAGATACTCAACACTAACTGACCTAGCTAGCTGTGGGGCGCCCACAGAAAATCCACAGGCAAGTTATCAGTGCCTAGACGTCAGAATGGCAGTTCAAGAAGGAAGGTATTGGAGAAGATTCAATATAGCTAGAGGAAAGAAAGCAGGGAAAAGGAAATTGGGCATGATCCTAAGAAGTTGCTGCTCAAGCAGTTTTTCATATGATTCCCAAGATACTGAGAGTAAATTCTTACCATCCAAACCATTGGCTAATTAGTAGCATCTATTATTTTTTCTATATTAATATTAGTAATAATAATAATGGTCTTATTTCCCAATGAATTTTTAAAGTGATGTATGTATGTGTAGGTATATAGGTGTGCTATGTGAAAGGTAGTATATAGGCAGAATATATAAAAGATTATATAATCTGTGAAAATATTCCCCTCAGAGTAAACATTGATCAAGTTTAATAAAATGCAAAAGCCCAATTTCCAGGCACATTTACTGATAAGATCTAAACAAACACACCTTTATTCTTAGGTTCACTTCACATCAATAATTTGGAGAATAATATTAACCTATGAAAATGAGAGGAAGCTTATCAATGACAAGGAAGTTCAGGTTACTAAAGTATATTCTGAAATTTATGGAGAGAGATTTTTGTTAGTTTTTGGTAGGGAGAGGATTATAATTCAGCTAGGTTAGCTGCCAGTGTTTCTCATTTGGACAGTTTGTAGAGTGAAAAAGGAATGAGCCTTAACAGATTTCTAAGACAGGTGGGAATGTCATGAGTCCTGAAGTAACTTCTCTTCCATAAAGCCCTGGATAACAGAAAAATGGACCCTGATCTATCTTTGTGCTCACTTGTAACATGACCAATCCTACCAGAGAAGCAGAGATATCCTTTAAGCTTCTCCCTTCGGGTAAGTTCCTGGCCTAGTCTCATACTTAGCTGCTTTGGCCAAGGAATGCTCCATGCAAGTGTCCTGGGAAGGCATCCCCTGTACTGGCTTCCAGCACTTTTCATGTTCAGCTCAGGAGTGCAAGCCTAAAGCAGACAGCAGGGAATTTTGTTACAGACTCAATTGTCATAACATATTCCAAAAATAAGTCATAGTTGGAAGATAAAATAATGTTAATAATTAAGGCTCATAGAATGCTTTGTGTGTGTTAACTAATCATGTCTCACAATGCCCCAGGGGTGAGTAAAGTAGTTATGGCTTCCACTTTATTATCCACTCATTTATCTCAGGGATACTTACTGAACACGAATTATGTAGATATCACTATGTGGGAACATTTAGATGAATAGGGCCTATCTTTGCTTGAAGTAGTTCACAGTGGGAGAACAGGGGAACACACTCAACTTCCTAAAAGGGCAAGGTGCACACTCAACGCCAAATGTGTGACTATCCTTGCTCCAAGCATAGAAAGAGAGAGAGAGAGAGAGAGAGAGAGAGAGAAAGGTGATAGTGATAGACTGATTATAGATGATACATAGATAAATAGATAGATAGATAGATAGATAGATAGATAGATAGATAGATAGATAGATAGATAGATAGATAGATAGATGATACATAGAGATAGATAGATGATAGATAGAGATGATAGATAGATAGATGATAGATAGATAGATAGATAGATAGATAGATAGATAGATAGATAGATAGATAGATAGATATAGATAGATAGATGATACATAGATTAGATAAATAGATAGAGATAGATAGATAGATAGATAGATAGATAGATAGATAGATAGATAGATAGATAGATAGATAGATATAGATAGATGATACATAGATATAGATAGATAGATAGATAGATAGATAGATAGATAGATAGATAGATGACAGATATGCCTAAGTACTATTCGCAGCTTGAGTTTATATGAAGTTGGGAAAGAAAGGAAAACTATTTTTGATATGGTTCCTCTCCTTGAACTTGGACTCACTCTCTGAGGTCCAGCTGAAGGGAAAACTCCCAATAAGCCAACAAGCTCATGGTCAGACATTAGAACTTCTGTGTAAGGATTGCACTTGGATTTTTTACAATATAGTATCTGACTCAGCCAGTTCAGACTGCTGTAACATATTAGCATAGCTTGCACACACAAAAAAAATTACACTTCTGAAAGCTGGAAGTCCAAGATCAAGGAATCAGAGTGCTTACTCTGTGATGATTGCTACCTTTCAAAAAGGCAGACAGCCAAGTTTTCCTTGGATTCTCATATGACAGAAAGAGAGCTAGCTATATCTCTGGCCTCTTCCCATAAGAGTTCTAATCCCATCATGAAGGCCATGTCTCTATCTCTTTCTCTTTCTCTTTCTCTTTCTCTTTCTCTCTCTCTCTCTCGTTTGTTTGTTTGTTTTATTTTTTAAAGCTTCTGTTTTTAATTGTTTGTAAGCAGAGAGAGGAGGGGGGATGTCAGCGCCTAATGCCCTGTAAACAAACTCCGTTGCATGCACCATGTTCTATATTTGGCTTTACATGTGTATTGGGGAATCAAACCCAGGCCAGCAAGCTTTGCAAGCAAGCGCCTTTAACCACTGAGCAATCTGCCCAGTCCCTGGACTATACACTATATATAAAATTGTTAACAGTAATCATTTCTCAGATCACTCCTGCCATGGAACTCCATCACCATGAATATGATCAGAAACAAGGGATTTTGTATTATCCACCATGGCAATGGTGTCATCCAGTTAGCCTCGCTTCTCTCTGAAGCCTTCCATAGAACTCAGATACAAGCAATTGCTGTGTAACCACCACTCCCAATCTGTAAATATCAAGGTTCCAAATTCCACGTATTCAATAATCTTATGCCCATTGAAGCTTTCAGAATCAACTTGGGCTCCCATCAAGGATCTAGAAAACTAAAGATAGCTTCTAAAGGCATCTATTAGAAAATATTTTCTATGGTGATTCATCAAAAATAAAAGTGGAAAAAAGCAGCAGCTTGACACCTATGATATATTCACAGTGAAGTAAATTCTCTTTGATGTAATTTTTCTCAGTTTTCCAGAAGTAATTCATCTTGTGACCTATCACAAGCCTAATGACCTCTCAAAGCCCCCGCCCTTTCCGATGCCACATGCACCATTATGTTGAGGTTAGTGTTTCAGCATACAAACTTCATTGGCTACAAAATTTCATCCTATTCCAATGACAATTCCTCCAATGGTTATTAAGATTGAGACCTTTTTGGGCTTAGGGAATAAACGGAAGGAATCAGAGCCAGTCTGATCAACCTTTAGGGGAAACAGGTCTGACTGGCATGGAAGGGCATAAAAACACTGAAAATATCACTCTCACTACATAAAAAGCTGTAGTATCCATCTAACAGAGTATTAAACTTTCACTACATGTTCCTGGAAAACTTTCAGGCTTAAGTGTCAGTAGGGAAGGGTGCACAGAGCCCCTGCATGTGCTCAGATTCTTTCTTGGAGCCAGTTTGAAACAGATACAGATGAGAAAAGAGGAATCAGGGACCAAGCGAGGGCAGTCAAGGGAAAGGCAAGCAAAGGGGCTCACGATTACCTGAAGCAAGGTGTAAGAGGATCCAGGAAAGACCCCACACACATACCAGGGAACCTCAAGGAGACCTCACTTACCCCTAACCCTCCTAAGACTTGGGCAGTGAGATTGCTTTATGAAATGACAACTTCTGCACTTAACCCATCCTACTGTTTAACAAGTTCACAGGGTCACTAACTTTAAAACAAGAATTGTCGTGAAATGTTTGTAAGTGTATCTGGTTACCACGAGGAGAAAACAGAGGCTCTCCTGACTCAAGAAATGCTGGAAGACCTGATCTCAAGAGAGGGAACATATTCATCCTGCTGTCAAGTGCGTGTGTTTCTCTGTGCTGTTCCTTTTTCATGGACCACCCATCCTCCCCATCCTCCTGTTAATCTACCTCTGATTTAACTCTGTACTCAGGCTGAGCAAGAACTTTTATCTATGCCCTTGTTGTACACATAAGGATATCTACTATCATGATGATATAGATTCTCTCTCTCTCTCTCTCTCTCTCTCTCTCTCTCTCTCTGTCTTTCACTCTTGACATGTAAAAGTATAAATGTCATTCAAGCAAAACACTAGGCACAAGGTAAGCATTCATGCAATTCTACTGAATGAATTTGCACACATTATATTTGGATGCTTCCAAAGACTTCAAGGCAAAGTGCAAAACCAGCAGGAAGTAAGAAGAGCTTAAGTTCAAAGCTGAAAAATCCAGTTTTGGGAGTCCATGATGTTGAGATGCTGGCTGCATTCGTGTAGTATATTGCCATTTCCAAAGACTGTAAGAGCCAAGGTGGGAGAGAGAGAAAAAAAATTCTGGCTACCTCTTGTACAACCCACAACCCCCTATTCCATGAACTGGTTCAGCAAACCCATGTAGGAAGGCCCCCAGTGGGATGGGAACAGGGAGGAGGGAAACCGGGACACCACCATAAGATTTGCACATGCCGTGTATCTAATTACTTACAATAAATATGGAATAGAAAAGAACAATCTATAGGAGAAGTCTGAGGCCATCATTGTGCTACTCTAACAGAATGTTACAGTTTGGGTAATTTACAGAGACCTGGAATTTATTTGACTAACAATTTTGGATACTTGGAAGTCCATGAGGCTGGTGCTAGCCTCTGGTGAGGGCTTTTATTTTACCTAATCCCATGGTGGAAAGCACAAAAGCAAGTGAGCATGTGAGCGGAAAAGGGGAGCAAACCTCCCCCTTTACGCCCCACTCCCAAGATACCATCAGTTCCTATAGTAATGGTTGTGATACATTTAGGAAGGTGGCAACTTAAAGACCCAGTCACTTCTTATAAGTTCCACCTCTCAACACTATTTAAAATGGTAATTCAATTTCAATCTGAATTAAAACCGTAGGAAACCAACCACAAAACTGACTAACTAAAGGAAAAGAATTAAAAAGTGCAATGCTTTGGAAAGACAAAGAACTACTTTCAAGATTCAACATGTGCCCAACACAGCAATTTGCAAAGATGTTGAGTAACATGGAAATTCTATTTTATATATAATCCACTTGTTAGGAAACCAAGGTGTATACAAAAATGTTTGTTATGAAGTAGTCTTTCTAGAAAATATGGAGAGAAAGACAGATATTAGATAAAAATTAGCAAGTAAGGGAAAATTGGTGCAGGTATTTTGGGGTATAAGTTGAAAATGATGAGATACTGATGTGGGAAAAATCAGTAAAATAAAAGACACCTTGATGACCCAAGGTTCCAGAGTATGTACAAAGTGATAAAATACAGAGTTGAGTACCAATGCATTTAAAAAGTCAGCATGCCTCTTACTCTGAAACCGAGACAATACATTTATTGGGGGGATTTAGGAAGTGACTCTATTCAATGGAGAAGCAGTATGCCCAGCAGCTAATGAAAGCAGACCTTGAGTTTTAAATGCCATTTCTGATACTGACAAGCTGTGAAATGCTGGGTGAAAAGTCTTTGTGTGTGACTTTCATGGTATGTAAAACAAAGATTAAAATGTGACCTACCTCATTGGTTGTCAAGACAACTGCTACAAAAACGACTTTTTACTCAGCCAAGATGGACCATATTTTTCAAGATAAACTTGTCAAAGAAGATAAAAGACAGTTGGGGGTCAAAGTAAAATAAAAATAAGGATCTGCTGGATGAAAGAGGTCAGGCTATCCAAAATGAGAGGCAGGACTTTTAAGCCCAGTAGTTAGATCTAACTACCTCCCCGTAGACAGAAAGTATGGTGGCAGGAGAAAGTATAGTAGAGCAATGCTCACACAATGCCCACATTCTAGTCCATGAAGCTTGTCAATGCAGTGCCTTAATAACAACAACAACAACAACAAAAACCTTCTGTCAATGTGATTAAAGAATCTGCAGACAAGAAAAAAAAAACCAGATTATCTGACAGGGCCAATGTGATCATGGGAGAGGCAGGTGGAAGGATGCGATGTGAGGAGGAAGGAGAGCTTTCAGAAAGGCTCTTTGCAGATGGAAAGGGCCCTGAGTCAAGACATACAAGCATCCTACAGAAGCTGAAGAACACCAAGAACTGGGGCTGAGGAGATGGCTCAATGGATAAAGCATGTCATGTAAACCAAGTACCTGAGCTCAGATTCCCAGAACCCACATAAAAAGCTGGAACTGCAGACAGTATCAGTGATAGCATCACTAATCCAAGCTTGTTTCTGCTGAGAAGAAAGGCAGAGACAGGGAACCTTCTAGGAGCGCAGGTGCCAGCTAGCCTAGCAGATGGAGTGGTGAACAGCAAGAGCCCCTGTCTCTTCCACACATGCACCATGTCATGCACACACCTGCACTCACAAACATGAACATAGATGCACACACATTGAGACACACCCATACCACAGCATCTCCCCTGAGGTCTCCTGAAGGAGCAAGTCCAGCTGATTGCTTGACTTTAACCTCACAGGACACATTTTCGATCTAAGCATTCCTGGATAAGAGAAGACATTCCCAGTGTTTTAAGCCTCCACGTTCAAGGTACACTTCATAGTAGCCATAGGAGACATACCTGGATGCCCAGGACTCTGCTTCGTAGAAGAGGTCACCACCTAGATTTCAAACACAGAAGCAGAAGGCCCGTGAATTGATGTATGTAGATTCTAGACCTCTATTATCATGCCACCCTGCTACTTCACATACAGTCCCCTCCTTCAACTCTGGTGGAGATCAAAAATAAATGGAAGAATTCAAAAGAAAATAAAGTTTAAAACTCAGAGCAGTCACAGACATGTTCCACTCGGTTTCCTTAGCCAGAGCTTCTTGTCAGCGAAGCAGGATATTGTAATTAAATACTAAATTAAATGGTGGCCTTGCTTTGTTCCTGAAAGCTTAATAAAGCCACACTTATTTTGCTGCTAAATATGCCAGTGAGACAGGGTGCTACAGAGGATGAAAATTTGGCTCAATAGCTTAACCAGAAGATAGGCAGTGTAGGCAGATGCTACACTGTGAATTTTACAAAACTTATGCATAAATATGAGAGAGTTCAGAGTCTGGAATGTCAAAATTTCTGAGACATCAGCCAAGGAACATACAGTTTTCAAAGTAAAAGGTTTCTTGCCCTGGAAGCTGCCCTCTAACAACATATCACCTTCAGCACACAATGTACAAGGCATCTGTGGGCCTCAGGTAGGCTATTGAGGTAGGAATCCCATTGGTTAGGAAATAGGTTCAGAAGATAAAATGAACCCCCCCCCCCAGAAAAAACTGATAAGTGGCACACTTTAAGGCTGGCAAGATGGCTCAGCAGTTTGATTCCCCAGTACCCACATAAAGCCAGATGTACAAAGTGGTACATGTATCTGGAGTTTGTTTGCAATGACACGAGGCCCTGGTGTAACCATTTCTCATTCTCTCTCTCTCTCTCTCTATCTATCTATCTATCTATCTCTCTCTTGCTCTCATTCACTCTCTCTCTCCTCTTGCAAATAAATAAGAACATTTTACAGGTGGCACACTCTAGTTTCCTGACTCATTCTAGCTTGTTTCCTTCCTATCAGGTACTTTCCTGGAAGTGACGGCAGGAGGAGTCTCTTGGAGCTTACCTCGTAATACTGGACTAGAAAAATTTGGAGCCTTTCTTGGCTCTTGGTTGGGAAGTAACTCAGGAAATAGGATGTCAGGAGCTCAAGGCCACACAAAATTATCAAGCAGTCAATAGCTTCCAGATTCGTGTCTTATTAATTCAATGAATGGCATTCACAGACCACAAAGGGCTAAATTTAGAAAGATTTTTATTATAGAGATTATAGGGATGAAGGAATGAAGAAGAGCTCCTGCCAGGAGGCAGGAGTGGGTTCCCTGAGAATGTGAAAGCCCTCCTAGAGATCCAGATTGAGGTCTTTTAAGGAATTCAGCAGGTGAGGACTGAGCTGATTAGTTTAGTTCCAACACCTGCTACCTAGGTGCCCCCAGGTTTTCAGGAAAGGGGTTAATTTTCTCATCTAAAAAGGGTAGAGATGAGACCAGAACCCATGCCATAAGTTTAGGCACCTATTTACATCCTCATATAACCCCTGGTGATGTTTTGGGGGAAAAGAGGTAAGCTGGGGAGATGGCTAGATTCTCCCTTACAAGTTCAAGGACATTCCTTATTTTTATTTTCAGGGGCCCTTCACCCTTAAACTGTCTCACTAGCAGCTCTCCCATCAAAAGACAGACATCACAGTAGAAGAGGAGCTACTTGGGGAAAAGAAGGGGTTCAGCAGGAGGAGGAGTCAAGATAAGGTCAAGATAAGGTCATCGGAGCAGACTATACAGTATATACATGTATAATAATGTCAGTAATAAGAAACATGTTGTAAGAAACACACATAGCTACACGCACATGTACATATACACAGAAATTAAATCCTTCAACAACAAATTTCTTTGTCTTTTTCCTGCCTTGTTTTTCAAGGTGATCTCCTCTAGCCACAGGCGATATGTCAAGGGAGAAAGGGAAGATCTGCAGCCTTGCTCACGGTTCCTGGCACTCTGAGTTGCTTTTCATAGTTCTAAAGGACTGTCTTGCCAAAAGTGAAATTCTCTAGAGAACCTTAAGAAAGGCCTGGGTCTTTATACTACACATGGTATTTTGTGAGCCATAGAAGATCCTGGTAGTTCTTGCCAAACAACGTTTGTTGAATTAGATATTTATGTTGGCTGATAAGAGCCAATGATCATGGATTGAGTAAACAAGGAGAGGTCAAGTTCCCATTCTTATTTGTACAGTGCTGTGGCTAAAGCTGTGGCTTTAACCTTTCCGTGTTTTAGAACTTGATGCTCATTGGAGTGAGCCAGGGCATGAAAAACGGGGCCATTTCTTGGTCACTACAAATATAGCAATAAAGAGTGATGTGGACTCAGAAGATATTTTTGTAAACAGTACGAAATCCATATTTAATATAATAGGTTTACCTGTATAGTACCAGTCTTTTGTTGTCTGGTTTCATTCATCCACAGTGGAATATTGCAGAGTAGTTAAGAACATAGCCTTCAAAGGCTGGGGACATGGCTCAATGGTTTGCTGTGGAAGCATGAGGATCAGAGACCCAGCACTCAAGCAAAATATGAAGTATGGTGGCACCAGCTCCCCCACCCCATCATGAGAGAGAAAGAGAGAGAGAGAGAGAGAGAGAGAGAGAGAGAGAGAGAGAGAGAGAGAGAGA
Source organism: Zapus hudsonius (assembly GCA_004024765.1). NCBI lineage: Eukaryota > Metazoa > Chordata > Mammalia > Rodentia > Dipodidae > Zapus > Zapus hudsonius. Next base: position 47,413 of record PVHP010008899.1, read on the forward strand.
GAGTGGAAAATCCCTAGGGCTTACTGAGCAGCTAGTCTGTGGAATACATGGTCTCTAGTTTCAGGAAGTGGTCCAGTCTTGACTGTGGAAGATGCCCAATAGCAATTTCTGGCCACCATGTGCACCCATGCTCCCACACACAAATACACACCCAGGTACAGTAAACACACACACACACACACACACACACACACACACACACACACACACACAACCATAAGCTGTGTCTCCATTTCCTCTTCTATAAAATGGGTATACAGTGAATCATGTGTCAGAGTTTGCCAAAGGTATGAAATACTAATATTCATACTCAGTATTAAGTAAATAGGCACCATTATTAATTAAGATCATTATAACCCTACTTCATAGTACTTTTAAATACTGATTCCATATATTTGAAGTTCATATCTAACATGGGTATGTTTAATAAATATGGAATAGAGAAAGAAATTTTTGCATGTTTATTGGAGGTTAATAAAGTCATGTAATTTCTGTAGAGGCGCTAAATCCTATTCTTACTCCTTAGGTAATAGATTATTAATGATGATATCCTTGAGATCCATTAAGAGTGGATTCCAGAGAAAGCATGAGAATTTACCTGGTGCTGCTGCCTCAATTAATTAATCAACTTCTGTTCCTGTAAACAGCTGTAAGTGAAAGAATCAAACTATGATGTTTCGTAGATGAGTGATCAGCAAATGCTCAGAAGCTCATCCGTCATGGTCTAGTTTTGCTGTCTGAGAAGAATAATGAAGCCAGCCTATTCTGAATTCATAAAAGGTCTGAGTTGTGGTTTACATAAAATCCACATTTAAGTAGAATGGAACCAGGGGAGAAATTGAACCTCCCTGGTTTGGTAGTGACATGGAAGGTTGGTCATTTGTCCTTTTGAGATGCAAGTAATAGAAACCATGTGCAGAGAGATTTCCAGCCAGAAACTGCATGGCTTTGGGTAACAGAGAATTTTTCACTAGGAGTAGATTGCTTCAAAGGCTGGTCTTGTTATTCACCGTGTCAATGACATCTCAGAAAAGACAGAGCTCAAAGGCTATTGGGGATTCTTCGGTAGTGGAAAACAAATTGAACATCTGATCCTCTACTCTTTTCTGTATCAACACTGTATAAGAATACAGGTGGATAAGATGTGTTCAAATTTTATCAGGAAATTTGGGGAGAGACAAGATAGAAGCCCTGTACTTCTCATGCAGTTGTTTTGAAAGTGATGGTTTCCTACTGGCTGATGGAATTGTGTTTATTTAACTATAGAATACCATGCACTAGAATCCAGTAGGATTTCTTACCATCATTAAACCAAACAGTACAAAATCACAGGGCTAAAAAGAAATATTTTGGTATTCATGAACAATTATATGGATCAGGCCACAAAAACTACAAATGCATTTTGGTAGTTCTGGAGAAAAGCCTGGAGGAAAAAGAAGAGGAGGAAGAAGAGGAGGAGGAGGAGGAATAGGAGGAAGAAGAGGAGTTCTGCAGGTCTCAGGATGAGATTAAGGAGGAGGAGTTGGAGGAGAAGGAGGAGGAAGAGGAAGAAGAAGACAGAATAATCCAACCCAGCACACATGAGTAAATCTGTGCACATTCAGCCACGCTGTTGAAAGGGCCAACTGCAGATGTGCTGTTGAAGGCAGCCACCCTGCTATGTGCCATCAACTCCCCTCCATGTCAGTAAATCCCGCTGCTCAGTTAATTCCCATTAACATGGCCTTATATCTTTTTCCCACATGCACTTGGAAATTTATATAGTACTGAAAGATGTTTTAAGTTTGCCAAGCAATCCAGTAACTTGTGAAATAAAGCTGGTATTACTACTAGAAATTTGAAAGAAATAAAGACAGCTAGAAGCATCCGTCTTCCCTCTGGGATGTGATGATTTGTCTCTCAGTGTACTGTGCTGTTAGGTGCATCATTTTCAATAGTTCTGCTGCTCAGCAGATTTCTGTCACAGCAGGTGACCACAGATCTCTTAACTCCGTACTGCTTTTCTCCCATGCTAAGCCTCCCACTCAGAACCCCTTCTTGCCCATGCACACTGGGGAGAGAGAAATGTTTTCTCTTCAGACAAACATGAAGCATGACTGTGATCTTCATCAGCCACATAAACACACCTCAGACTTCCAGGCGTTTGTACTGGCATTGAGTTCACTAAAGTGAGGTGAAAGGACTTCATTTCCTGAAAGTAGCAGTAGAACATGAAGCCATTAAAAAATAAAAAAAATAAAAAATCTCTTTCTATTGTCAATTTCTTTAGTACAGAGGCAGCAACATAAAATGCATTATGTCTCCTGCCCTATGTCCTACAATGTACTTACTAGAGTTTTGAGATCTTCTTTGTCTCTTCTTCTCCCATCTCTCTCCTGACTTTGCCTTCAAGGAGCCTGAGCACTCCTGTTAAGCTCAGTTAGTCTGATTAACAGCAGTAGCTTCTGACACAGCCCCCTGGGTGGCATCTGTATGAATGGGACCCCTGGAGCTGGGAGGCAGGAAGCTGCAGCTGGATATCAAAGGTCTTTTGGAAAGAACAAATGGCAATACAACTGTAGCCTTGGCAGTGAGACTTATTCTTTCTCCTTTTTAAACAATCTCTGACCTGCAATTTAGCAGTCCCTACTTTTGCAAAGGAAACTGAAACATATTTAAATGGTGGCTAGTATATGCTGGCCCCTGAAAATACAGAAACTATGATTTCTTCCAAGTTAATTAATTTTTGGTTACATTCAGCATGGATCCATTCTCTTGTTGATCTAGGTGTAATTAGACAAGTAGATCCTGTCCAATCATTGAGAGTGCTACCCTTCAATCAGACCTAACAAGTCCATGTTTATTCATAATGAAAAACCTCATAAAAGGAACCATGCCTAACATACCTTCCAAGAAAACAAGACCAGTTCCAAAGGTGACTAGGAAGGCCATTCATGGGCAATATGGAGATCTCAACAAATTCAGGAGACCTCAGAAATGGAAATTCTACCAGATTTCTGAAAGCTACAAGTCAAATATGAACCTCTCATCTTGAGGTTTGAAAGTAAAATAATGTGGACCTTCAAAAGTCAATGAGAGATTCATTATAAACATTTCTAGTCAAAGCTAACTTTTCAACATTAAATCTCAATACTATACACCTATGGATTTGCAAAAGCAACTTGATGTCAGGTTCTGGGCTCACAATAGAGAGAGACCAAGACAGACAGTTTCTTGGGTCCAAAGTTTTATTTAATGCCAAGAGAATGGAAGGAACTGAAGGAAACAAGAAAGAGGCTCAGAGCTCCAGGAGCATCTGGCGGGATCTAAAGGAAGAGAGAGGGAAGCCTTGAATCCTGAGCAAGGGGAGAGGGAGATTTTTAAGGCTTTCTAAAAAAGAAGGGCCACAGCTAGTTGCAGAGGGAGGTCTCATCCCTCATACAGGCCCTGGGGCAGGCAATAAGACTGGCTGGGTATCTTTCCTCAACACTAGACAGAGATTATTTGGTCCTGAGCACACTATTAGGAGCAGGTGGACAGGCAGATAGCTTTCTTGAAATCTCTTATTAATTAGCCCCCCTGCTCTACCTTTGTGAATAAGCATGAGAAGGTTTGCCTCTGGAGGTGATTGAGAATAGCAGCTGATTACTAATGATCCATAAGGAGTAGGAGAAATACTTATAACAAAAATAGTTCAAACTTTAAAGTAACTGGAAGAGGCTACAGGGTTTTGTTCTTCTCAGTAATTAGTTAAACTCTATTGATTGTGCTCACTGATATCTCAGAGACACAGAGGTTATTAGTGTCATGGTTTGATCCAGGTGTCCCCCACAAAAAATTGAATGTGTTCTGATAGATAGATCCTCAGCTGATGGCAGTTTGGGTTTTACAACCTTGATGAAGCTGTGTTGTTGGGGGTGGGCTTATGGGGGTCATAAGCCAGCTTCCCCTTGCCAGTGTTTGGCACACCTTCCTGCCGTTGTTTGCAGTGCTGTGGCAGAGGTGATGTCCAGCCCTCTGCTCATGCCATCGTTTTCCCTGCCAGAATGGAGTCTCCCCTCGAGTCCGTAAGCCAAATAAACCCATTCCTCTATAAGCCGCTTTTGTTTGGGTTCTTTTTGCGCAGCAACAAGAAAGCTGACTGCAACAGTTTTGGTACCAGGACGTGGGGTCATCTGTTGCTGCTAGAACCCTGATCTTGTGGCTTTGGTCTTCTGGAAGTGATCTACAGGAGGAATGTGGAAGGATTTGAACTCCCGGCCTAAGAGGTGCCTCGCAGTGTTGTGAGTACAGCGTGATGGTCTGAGTTAAAAGACCTGAATGTAATGAGAACTATGGACTGTGAGGTTTGGCTTACGAGGGGGAGAAAGAACTTGGTCAGGACTGTGCCAGAAGCAGTTTGCGTGTGAGGCTTGCTGCATTCTGCCTGCCTGTGTCCTGGAAACCTGTGCAGGGTTGCTTTACGTAAAGATGGA
>PVHP010008900.1:0-51912 GCA_004024765.1 Zapus hudsonius
TTTTTTATTCACTTGCATACTATAACCTATTGAGCAAGAAGTGGGTATCATTTGGCAAGAAGGGCTGTGAATAGAAGGGGAGAGAGTCTAAGCCCATGAAAAATTGAACAGTCCCATGACTCCTGGTCCCAGTCATTGGCTCCTTCCCTCACTGAGCTGTTGACCAAAGTGACCCATGAGGTCTCCAAAACAAGACAGGATTCAGTCAAAGCGCTTAATTTTTGGTTTTTTATTTCTTGAGATAGGACCTCACTGTAGCCCAAGCTGACCTGGAATTCACTTTGTAGTCTCAGAATGACCTGGGATTCCTAACAATCCTTCTACATCTGCCTTCTCAGTGCTGGGATTAAATTAAAGGTGTGCACCAACACACCCCACTGAAAATGAGTATTTTTGATACCCTTATAAATGGTAACTAAACATGGACTGTGTTTTGTTTCTTTTTACTACTGGCATATAAATATAACTGATTGTTTTCTGCATCCACATTAATATTATCAATACCTTATTCTATGTATTTTCAATTTTTACATATAAATTTGTTAGCCAAGAATAATTACTATTTTAATGTTTCCTTTCTAATCATTATATTATTCATTTCTGTTTTCTGTAACTCAATGGGCTTCAGTAACATGTTGAAGTAGTGATACTTGACATCCTTGACTCCAAAAAAAATTGTGATGATCTTACTAAATGATGAGATGATATCATTCACTTTGCTTTGTCGTGTAAACCTGTCCATAGACATTTAGCTGGGCTTTGTTTTTAAGGCAGTTTTGTATTATTGGTCCAATCTCTTTATTTCAGTTTTACCATTATTTTGGTCAAATGTACAAGTTATACTTTTACTAGGAAGTTTCTTCCAAATCTCAAATTTATTAGAATAATCTTATTAAAATATGCAGTTATCTTCTAATATCTGGAGGAATTTATTTTTGCTCTCATGGTTATGCTATTGCTGATATGTAATAATTATCCTGATTTTATTGTTTTCCTAATTAGTATCCTTACTTGTTTATTTTGATGCTTAATTTTGGCTTAATTTAGCTTCTTTGTTACCTTTAATCTCTTAAAAAATTGAGTATGTGTAAGCATGCAGAAGTGGTTGTGTGCAGATGTATGTAAGGGTACACATCTGTGTGCATATTCTTAGAGGTCTGAAGACATCCTAAGTGTGATCTTTAGGAGGACCATCCATCTTTTTTGAGACAGATTATGTCATTGGCCTGAAGTTCACCAATTAGGATAGACTGGCTAGTGAGTGAGCTCAGAGACCCTCCTTCTCTTCATCTCCAGCACCACAATTAGATTACAGGCACTTACCCCATTCTGGGGGTTTTGTTTGTTTGTTTGTTTTTTTGTTTGTGTTTTTCAGTGGGTTTGAATTAAATTCGGGTTGTCATCCTTGTGAGTCAGCCCTTTACCACCTGAGCTATCTGCCCACTACCATATTTAATCTCCATTATCATCTTTCATCAATGTTTTGTTCTTTCTTAATCTTTGTAGTTTATTGAGAAATATTTAAATAATTTCTTATGATTCATTTGTCTTTGAAATGATGTGATTTTACAGTTTATATGCCAATGTTGAAGATTAAAGTCGGCAGACCTTGAACTTAATAACAGGGAAGCCCTCTATTAATGAGCTGTATCATAGTCCCAAAGTAACAGTTTTAAAAAGTACTTGAAATGTAATGTTTTCATTGACACCCAGCTCAATACATGTTTGGTCTCTCATGGCTTCCTTTAAACATGTACTTTCATAAAGTCCAGACATGTAGTTAGTAGCTACTTCCTAGTCATGTTTCTTTTAATTATTAAATAACACATGCCTTGTATTTTCAGTGATATTCACTTTGTGACATGGAATATAGTTCAATTTTATAACTGCACTTTTTGGATTTAAGAAGAATATAATGTATACAGTGTTGGTTACTCTGGTATCCATAAAGTCATTTTTCTTTGCCTCTTTTCTTGACTTCTTCTGCTGACTGTGCCTTTAGCTCTTTCATCTTAAAGTATTATCATTTTGCAAATTTAAATATTCCTAGTTCATGCTACTAAGTGGATATTTTAAATTATGAGACTTCATGATTTTTGCCATGAGTAATTTCTTTGTAATTAATGTGATGACTGAAGAAATTGCTGTGAGTTCTAAAAAAAAATCTAAAATTTACTGATTCTTTTCCTGTTGCTTTTTGTGCATAATGGGGTCTCATATAGTGCTAGCCAGAAACTTCTTATGAATACCAGACTGCCTTTAACTCAAAGAAATCTCATTGTTTCTCCTTCCCCATTGCTGGGATTACAAGTGTGTGACACCAAGCCTGGCTTGAATTCCTAAATGTGTTGCTTTTTATCATTAAGAATCAATTAGACATGCCTTTAATTTCACCATTCTATTTTTCTTCATTTTACATCTTAAATTTAGTTGTGTGTGTTACTATGTTATGTATAATTGAATATTTCAATGAATTTTCTTTACAGACTTTCCTCCCTTGAATAATAGTACTTTGTGATAACAAAGATTCTAGTACTTTTTTCATTTTTTTAAGAGTCAATCTAAATGAGACAAAATATGTGCCTGTTATGGATTCCATGCCATGTAGCTGCTTGGGGAAAGTGTTGAGCAATAAATCACAGAACTTTTGAGTGACAGGTAAGGAGCCAAGACAATGTAATTATAAGCAGTACCATTGTGATAATCGTTCTGAAAGCTAAAGCAAACTCTAAGAAATAATGAAATGAGAGCTGTGTCTTGATCTACTTTTACCTGCATGGAAAGTTTAGTTAGGGAAGGTATTTTAGTTGAGTTGACATTAGTTTCAGCCTGGGTAGGAGCTATACAGGCTAACAGAAGAAGACGTATTCTAGACAGAGGGCAGAGCTTACTTCAGGTGCTCATGGAAAGAATAGAGTGAGGGTGGTTACAATGCAGTGAGAAAAGGGGAGAGTGTGCTGGGGTGGGCAGGGAGGATCATTCAAGGGTTCTTAGTTCTACACAATAATTTTGACCTCCACTTACAATGTTTAGTAAGCTTTTAGAGTTTTAAAATATGAGATTGACATTAAGTTCATCATTCCGCTCTACAGAGTATAAATTAGTACTGCAAAGCAGGACAGAGGCTGATGAATAAATTACAAGTTAATTGAGAGGCAATGATGGTATCTTTAATTAGGTAGGTGATAATAGAAATGAACATGATTTGGTCAATTTTAAATATTTTTGAGATAGAATGAACTTCCCCCCCCCCATTTTTTGGCTAGAGCCTATAAGAATTAAACATGACACTACTTGTTACTAGAGACATACTAAGGGAAAGATGTACAGAAAGGGAAAATATGGGGGAGAAATTTAACATTTCAGCTTAGGGTGAGTTAATATTGAGGTGTCTGTGAGCTGCTTAAATCAAGTGAACATTTGGATATGAGAATCTGTATTTCACTGAATTCAGCCCTAACTCTGCACTTCAAATTTTAGGCATCTTTAGCATCAGGTGTTTTTAAAGTTGTGAAAAATGGATAAGATCACCTCACATGAAAGGACAGCAGAGGAACAAAGAACATTGTTACTGAGTCCTGAGGAATTTAAGTATCTCAATGACGTGTAGGCGGCAGAGTCCTCCATGTGAAGGAAAACTTCTGATGCTATTGAAATCAAAGGGTTGAGTTCCAAAGGAAAGAGTCAAAATTCTTGCACTGTTGGAAAAGCTTTTGCCAATATGTATTTACAAACTGGAAGATGGGGGCTTGTGCTTTCTTGACCAGTCTAGACTTATTTTATGTAATTAGGTTTACTCTCATCTTTAGACTTCTTCTTATTCATGTGTCCAATGATCCAGCTCTGGGACATGGTGAAAGCATTCAAATCATTAAGACATCTTGAAAGTCAAAATGGTGACCTTTGAAATCCCATTTAGGATAAAACAGGCCATAATAGTCTGAACTAAGTAATAAAATAGTAATCAAATGCTTACTCTAAAATTGTTTGGAAAAATGAAAAGAAACTGCTTTCCATTTTCTCTGCTAAAGTCAGCTGCAGCTTCACATTGGGTTACATGATGTTCAAAGCAGAAAGTGCTTTTGCTTCAGGTTTGTCCTGGCCTTGTTGATCACAGTCAGATCAATTTTGCTGATGATTATCTTTAAATGAATATTGTCAGGAATACCCCAGATTTTAGCTGACACGTACCCTGTGTGAAGGCTGATTACAGCGAACTAGCAAATATCTTCCAGGAGGCTTTTATAAACCCTCACCACTGATCAGAAATGCCAGTGCTCAGGGGAAAAATGTCCTTTGTTGGTCAGAACTTTAATTAAAAACTATACTTTGTTTTCAATCCAATTTGAAAAGAATACAGGAGAAAAAGCAAGATGTAAATTTTACAATGCCTTGGCAATGTATCCAGTTCTCAAGCGAACAAAGAAGCTTATATGCAGAAAATCTTGTAGGAATAAAGCATGCAAAATAAATAAAAAGCTTAATTCCAATCTTCTCCACAGCAACTGGTGGTGCTGATAAGAAACCTACTCAGAGTAATGATGCAGAATGAGAGAATGCAATAACCCAGACCTCATAAGTATGGACAAATGCCATCTTTTTTTAACAGAAATGGCTGCAAATGGGAAGGTATTTTCATAAGCATGGCAACGTGCCGAAGCTTGGTTATTCCCAATATGATAGGACAAGCAGGGAATGTAACTATTACAGGGGCATCCGGTGTTTGTCCACGTTGTAACATTTAAATATTTACACGCTGTCCATTCATTATTAGGAGCAATTTTAATGGGTCATAAATATTATAAAGTGTGTTTACTACAGATAAATCAAAGGAGTGCTGAAGTAATTTGCAGTACTAAAGCTCATTTTGGATAATTATAGTGTCCCTGAAGAATGTGTTTATGTATCACAAAGAAGGGGATTGTTAGGAACATTATTTGGAGCTGGTGACATTCTAAATAGAGCAGAGGCTGGTCCTTCTTGGGACTAGTTTAGAAATGAGTGAGAACAGTAATGAGAAAAGATATTATGAAATGGAAAAATAAAGAGGAAAACCACAGTAGTTTCAATTGCTGGCCTAACTTTATTCAGTCAAATTTTTTGTGGATGACTTTCTGTAACTATAGAAATGACATAAGAAGTGATTAGTTAAGATTATACTGCAGTATAAACCACTAATATTTTAATGCACATTGAGGCTTAGTTTACATTTTATGCAGAGGTAAATGAGACTGCAGTGTTGTTTATTCTTGTTTTATGGAAGGCTATTTTCATCACAGTCTTAAAGGCTGTTATCAGTTTACCTCCTGTTCCCTATTTTAAAATAAGGTGAATTTTACCTTCCTTATTTTCCCAGAAAACCATAGGACATAGACAACTTCAAAACACAATGAGTTAACGAGGGGAATTAAACAATCCTGTCCTAGGTTTTGGAAGGTTATATTATAATGAGATTAAATTTTCTCCCTTCAGGTATTGTTCATTTGTAAACAAGTCTGGCTTGGGCTCTTATAAATGTTCTGCTGATTAGATTAATTTCCTATAAAATGCAAATTCTTTTTCCTTTCTGACAAGCTCGTCAGATTCTGCCCGTTTGGTGATTGTACAAGAAAAATGTAGCAGGGAAGGAAAACAATTTGGCAGGGAAGGGAATGAGTTTACAATGAGATTTAGCTGAGACTGAGGAATCTGGGTTGTCATTTAAAAGGGAGTCTAAGAGCTACTAAGTGAGTTTTGTGTTTAGGTGTAGAAAGTGAGCAGCAAGCCAATGAATGAAGAGAAATGATTTATTTTATTTTATTTTACCCTGGCTGCTTTCCTGGCTACCCACCCTTTGGAATATCCTCCTGCCCAGGATGCTCAAGAGCTCACTGTGCAGTTTGGCTGACAGAGCCCCAGAGCCCATGCATCACTGGGATGATGTGATCAGAGCCCCTCAAACTACAAGTGTTGCTTAAATACACTGCATAGTTCTGTTACTTGCCTCCAAATGTTCTTTGCCTCTCAACATCAATCTTTCTTTGGGGGCAAAAAAAAAAAAAACAAAAAAAACAACAACTTAGTCACCACTGGCTGGTAAAGGTATTTATAACTCTGGCAATATTTCCCAATTTTCTGAAATTGTTTGGAATTTGGGATGCCTGGTCTAATCCAGTTGTAATACGAGCTATTATTGCTCCCCCCTCCCATCTTCTTACCTCATTCAAATTCAGTTTACTTAGAGTGATATAAGATGTGAAGATTTCATTTCCCAACTCCTCTACCGTTCATATTGTAAAGAGGGAATATCAACAGTGCTCATCTTCATGAGGGAAGAAGCCAGAGGCTTCCCACACTTATTCGAATTCTCATCACATTCAAATATGATACCCTTTTCCTTTAAAGTGGTTTCAAATGTCAACATAGGGTAGTTAAATGTTGAGAAGTGAACTTTCATGTTTCAATAACGTGTAGATGAAGGCCAGGAAAGCCGGGTGGGAAAATAGTCTCTTAAAAGCAAATCAGATTTCTCCACTGGTTATCATTAGAAATAGGATTTACATTTCCTTAGGAAAATAAAAAGGAAATGAAAGCCACAGTGAAAACTCTGAATGAAGATAGGGGATTGCAGTATTACATACTTGACTTTGTAGCAAGTTACTACAATACTTAACTATCCTTTCATTGTTATTTACAAGCTAAGGAATTTCAACTAAATTCTGCATCTTAAATTAACTATGATTAGTGTACTTAGCTAAGTCATTCACCTTACTTTATTTTCAGCTTCTGTTTGTGTCCCAGATTAAATAATTTTAGTTATCATTATGTCCTGTGGCTAGAATGTGGGCATCAGTCAGTACCCTCAATTCCAAATGTTCCTGTCTTCTGAGTCTACTGCTGCCTGAGCGGTTACTTTCTGTAGAGGGAAGGTTATAGAGAATATAAGAGATATCTTTACAAAGGAATATGTTTTATATTTTCCTTGTATTTGAATGCACATCCCTCCATCTGCTTCTTGATCACTTCAGTGACCTATCTAGAATGTGTAGGAGTAGGCTTGGGGAGGATTCATTTGAACCATAGTAGGCATTAACTTAGGGCCCAGGTCACTGCTCTCAGGTAGGAAAGGATAGCATTGTCTGGCATCTGTCAGAGATCAACCTGAAGCTCCAACTTTAACAAGAAAGCTGGGGTTCCCAGAATGTTGGGGTTCCCAGCTAATTCCATTGCACCTAATACTTAAGGGTGCCTGGATTCTTGTTCTAAAAATTAAAGAATTAAAATTATAGCCCACCAGAGGATAAAGTATAGTGGGAGACTTTACTGGGATCCAAGGCATAATCCTATGAGGACCAAGATCTCGGGTTCCTAGGGGAAATTCCCACTACCAGAGAGCTACAGAGAGGCTACACTTATTAGGAGCTAGCCAAAATAGCAATGCTGTCTCATTTAACCTATATTGATTTCACTTTCCGATGGAGATTCTGTTTGTATTTTTCAGAAGGCACTGAGAGAGTTGGGGACAACCCAATTCCATCAAGTCATTGGATAAAGGCTGACATCCTGGCAGGAGACAAACCACACCTAGCCTTCAAACAGGGCCCAAATGAAACCTATGAGAAAGTGATGAGACAAACAGGAGACCAATCACCACAGCAAGTCTGATAACCCATGAGGGGAAAGAGGGTATTTGAGAAGCCCACCTTGAGGCAGAGGTTGGAAATTTTTATGTGAGTCCCATTGATGTGCAGCTGGTCAGGTGTCTGGAGTTAGGATTTCTAGAAAGGGGCAATCTCCCAGAAATTTTAACTCTCTAGAAGGACCATACTAGAAGGTAATCCAGGGGTTCCTAAGAGAGCAGAGATAAGGAAAGACAGAACCCTTTTGAGGATCTGTAGTAAAGCTTAATGGCCTAGATTTTCCCCTACAGGCCCGAGGACAATTCCTGAGTTTAAACAGGACAAAGCTCTTCATTTGGGGTTCTGTCACCCATAAGCTACATAGCCAATTTCTACCTCCTATTCTAAAGCAGAATTAAATAATATTTCTCTTCTTGATACTACTGAGATATTTATCATATGTGGGAATTGGAAATAAAGGGCGGAAGTCACAAAAGTGTCTGTGTGGGAGGGGTTTATTTCAGGCATACATTTTAGTTTTCAGGACAGAACACAAGATCACTTGAGGTCAAATTCTACAGTGTCAGGAAAATCCCCTTAGTCCAAACTTCATTTGGCTTGAAGTTAAACTGGATACTGGGAAAATATTTTTATTTAGATGTCAGCAATGGGGAGAGTAGACAGGTTGATTATGGAGGTTGAGGTTGGATCTAAGACATATTTAAAACTTAAAATATGGTTATCTACACAGATAAACTCATTCTTGCATAATTAAATGCCAACATCTTTCTTTACTGCAACTATTTATACACTCAGTGGTCTGCCTTGAACCCTGGAGTCTCTTTGACTGGCCAGAGTCCCTTCTGTTGGCTCTGCTCCTTTTCCTTGGAATATGCTTGGGAATCTGCCATCACCTACAAGGAGGCAGGACTAGTCCATTGCATAGTGAATTTTCCTGAGTTGGTGAGCAGGGCTTCATTCATCAGCCCAACATTATTGAGTGCTAACCCCTTCTGAGAATCATGTTCATCTAACTTCTTACCTCAAGTTCTTTTGCTTCTAATGAAACTCAGTTAAAATAACCCATAAATTAGCATTAATCCTTAGAACACAGATTCTCCCTCATGCAGAGTACTAATTGTGGCTTTGAGAAGGGAATCCCATTTGGATGCATCAGTTAATAATTCTGAAAATATCCTCCATTGTTTTCCAGTTCTTTCTCCAGGCTGGGGCTGCCATTGAAATACTTTCTCTAAATCCCTGTCACTACCAGAGATTAGCATTTAACCTGATGTTTGGTGGTGCATTCCATAGTGGTTTTGAAATAGAATTTGCCCTCCGTTTTAAAAATAAAAACCAAATGGAAAATATTAGCAGTCTCGCCATTGTGTACTTACCTTTGTGTGTAATAATCCCTCCATATTGCAGCACTGTTGTTCCTGGCTTATTACTGAAAATTTAATAATAGTTAATTAAAATCTGGAAATGTGCTTTCAATTCTATTACCCTAAAAAGTGGGCGGGGCAGGGGGTGGGTGGGAGGAGAAAGGCTCATCCTTACCATTCGCATTATACTGGAAACTGTTAAACACTTAATCTCCTTGCATAGTGATTACTGGCTTTTAAGAGGATTACATTATTAATTGTTTAATTATTCATTATGCTGCATTTTGCAGTTCAGTACAAAAGCTTTTTTAAAAAATTAATTTAATGTTTTATCCTTCTTAGCAGTCATTCTCTGTAAGCTTTCTGTTCTTTCATGATAGGATGTCCCACAAAGAATCCAGAGGGTGCCCATTGAAAGCTCAGTCTATAGCTCTAGCAAACAGATCTTTTGCCAGAGCAACAACTCAACACAGCACAAGACAACTGAGTCTTGCTGCACTCCAGGGACTGTGGTTAGGAATATGTCACGCGTGGGAGGTACATTAATCATAGTCGTAGGGGTGACAGTCGGTTTCTTGACCTCATTGAGACAGGCAGGGAGGTCGGTGTTTGAAGCGGTTCACCCTCCAGGCAAGGAAAACTCTTGGGCAGATTTCCTTTTTGTTATCACTGGCATTTTTATTTAATCCCATCATTTTCCCTGCAGTCTGGGCAAAAGTACAAAAGCTCCAGGCAGGCTCAGTCTGGCCCTTTTTCTTTTTCTCTCTGCCAAAGTAACCTTGGCAATTGATGGTTTAGAGAAAAGCTAACACACCCCGCTTTCCACACAACCACGTTTGCTCCTATTCTTCCTCTCTTTTAAAATTCTTTTTCTTTCTTCCTCTACAGCTCTCTTGGAGCTGCAAGTCCAGTTGGTTAGAAGAAGTCCTTGTAAGGGAGCTGGATGTTCGCAGCCCTGCCCATTTCTCAGTGGCGACTGTAGGGGACATTCATGAAGAAGCCTTTCCCAGCATGGCAGTTCATTTGATCTTCCTCCAGTGGTCAGTCTGGCATTGCTGCTGGGGCAGCTGGAGCTGTGATTAGAATCTGCTTCAGCCTAGGCATTCAGAGGAACCTCCAAGAAAGAAAAATGGCCAGGATGCAAAGAACTCAACCTGGGCTTCCACATGTAAATGCACAATCATATGTTAGAAAAGGTATTAGATAATACTGAGAAAGTTGTCATGATTTTATCACAAAGTATAACCAGTGGTGATCTAAAGTTTCCCAAAGTCTTGCACCTGCCTCAGATAAGGCTCCATGGACTGATGGATCCCCTGGAGAGATGCAATGCTACAAATGAGCCAAACCTTGGCTACCTTCAGCCCCTTAGTAGCCATTTATTTCCCACCTCTGTGTCTGACCTAACATCCTGGGGACTGTCTGTCTCATCAGGTGCCATCCTTTCTGATATGAACCAGCAGACCACCAGCTTCCACCACCAAGGGCTAAGAATGTCATCAGATAGCATCCAAAGCCTATAAATTAATTTTCCCCCATATTTCTGTCACCCACCTACCTGATGTATTAGCAAAATGCCTTGATTTAGGACTTTCCTTTGTTCTATAGCTATAAAGCCCTCATGAAGTTTTTAGCATGTTGGAACATGGAATTGGGGTCACCCGAATCTGTGTTAGAGGGCCATGGTCACTGACATTTGGCTCCAGAATAAACTCCCCCCCTTTCCCCTTTGAGGTGAGGTCTTTTTCATTGACACAGTTAATGTGTGACAGGAGGTTTAAATCATTTTGAGAGAGGTTAGGAGAAAGACCCTCCCCTGTAGGTAGATAGGGTTTGGTCTCTGACAGTGACCTCATGTCACATTGTCAAAAGCTCCTCCTAGGCCCCTCTCTTCCATGGGAAAACTTTAAAAATCCAAGTTCATGCTTTGAAGGTGCTTTTTCCTTTTCCTGACTGTAGGAGGCTGGGGTCCAGGTGGTGAGTTTAACTCCCTATTTTTCTCCCCCCCCCACCCCCAGATCTGGCCACTGGCTGAATCTGAAGAGGGGGAGAAGGAGGGGAGAGATTTTTCCTCTTTAAATGTGTGTATTTCTCCACTTTTGATGATTCTGGGTATCTTTAGGATCCCCTTGGGAATCTCCCTAGCCACGTGGTCCTGGGCTGCCTTCCCAATCCTACTCCCAACCCCCTAAACTTGTCCTGATATGAATAAACACGTGTGATACGGAGATTCTCTCTCTCTCTCTCTCTCTCTCTCTCTCTCTCTCTCTCTCTCTCTCTCTCTCTCTCTCTCTCTCCCCAATTCTTTGGCCCACTAAGATTCAGACCCTTGGGTGCAGGACCACGGGTGAAAGCTTCCCTGCTCACCTGCAGTTACAAGTTTCAGCCCTTACAATTTTTTGTGTTACTGCTATGGGGAACACATGGAAGATTTCTAGTGAAACAGTTAAATAAACAAGTTGTGATCCCACATTTGTATCGTGATCATTCTTAAGGATAGCGGAATAAGTAAAACAGAAAAGTAACTTACAAGAACCATAGGGAAAATCAAAGAAACAAGAGTTCATGAAGAGAGAAGGTAGTGCTGTAAGGTAAGTGTGATGGCCTTGAAGGAGAACAGGAGAAAGCTAGCGTCTTTGGGGCAGTTTCAGTCAGGGATTGAGGCACAGAGGGAACCAGAAGATGCCACTCCACCTGCCATCTCGTCCTGACACAAGAATGAAGACTCTTGGCAGACCTGGAACTCCTGTCTGATGGAGACTGATCTCCATCGCCTGGCCTGTCCATAGCACACCTTGACCCCAGCTGGCTGACTCTGGGGTACGTCCTCCCAACTTACCAACCAATCAGATTTTCCTTTGCATACTTGGAACTGACACTATAAAGGATGCACCCCCACCCCTCACCCCTCTCTTTTCTTCCAGAGACCCTCCTGTGATCAGCCCAGACCCCACATGAACTTTGGTTCCTGTCCCACCCAGCTGAGTGGGGATGGGAAAGCATAGACCCATCTCTTAATCTAAACCTCTCCTCTTGTCTGGATTTCATAGTTGGGGCAACGTTCCCCTTAATTATATATGCAATCTTCCTATGGTCTCTGAATCCACCATGTGCATATTTACTCTCTGGATCTACCACAAGGCTGCTCTTACTAACTCTCCCTCCACAGGAAGACATATAGCAGATATCATGTGTATTCCTTCTAAGTATTTCCCCTCTGCTATTCCTCCTTGGGCTCTCTGGTTGCTCTCTAACTTCCCTCCACAGGAAACACACACTGAACACCTTATGTATTTCTCCTAGATCCCACCTTCTATGAGTTTATGGCCCTAATCTAATCTGTCATTGGAAACCTCAGTTTCTTCTGGTTTTCCACATGTTCACAGTTTTATTCCAGTTTTCCCCTAAACTTCAATCTTTCTTAAATATGTTTTCCACATGAAAAAGTGTTTCAGCCTTCCTTCCTAGATCCCAGTTCATCTTATTTAAACTCCACAATTTGTGATTTCTCCCCTAAATAAATTCAATAATTCATAATTTGTCCTTCTTGAGTCTGTCTTTGTTATTATTCATTAAAGTTGGGACAGAAACCAAACTTGGAGTTCATAATTCTGGGGGACCTCTCCTGAACCCCAAAGTACTGCATCAGTCTGAGAAAGCATCTCTAAGAAGGTATAACTATAACTATAAGTGCTTATGAGTGGTTCATGAAGATTTTAAGAAGATTCTGAACATTCTAATTGGTCAGTAATAAAAAATATTTAACATTTACCATTATTCAGAGGAAATCATTGTGTTTTGACACTCTATCTGGAATTTAGATCTTTTTTTTCAGAAGAAAAGAGTGAAGTTGAGTAGAGGGAAACTTGATCTCAGGTGAGATTTATTCTGTAAATAAGTAGGGGTTTATTTCTCATTCAATTTAATTAATCGCTGGTAAATTAGTTTCTTATGTGGGATTAAGGTTTCTGTGCAATGTCATGACCTTCTCCAAGTCCAGAGGGTATGTATCATTTAGGGGTTATCATACAATCAGAAATCAGAACATCTGTTTACATCAGGTGTCACATTTTTCTCTCTTCACAAATCAGTTTACTTTAAAATTTAATAGATGGCAATCATTTTCTTCAAAAGACATCTGTCTAGTTAAGTCTATCATTTCATTCAGATAGGAGACAGAAATTGGTTTGGCAGTTTATAGGTGATCAACCCCAAAGTAAACGGGTTTCTTTTGGGAAAGCAGGAATTGCACTTGGGCCTGTAGGAGAAAATCTAGGTCATAATATGCTACTTCATGTCAGAAATGTTGGAAGGATCTGCTTATTCTTTATCTCTGCTCCTTTAGGCTGTCCTTCCACTGTCTTCCTAAAGAATTCCAAAATTCCTGACTCCAGACTCCTGGCATCAGAAGTAAAGTGCCTAAATCTGACACCCATCCATGGGGCTCAAAAAACCCTGAAAACCAGATCCTCCTCATCCAGTTACTCCCCAGAAACAAGCCAGAACCCAGTGTCAAGGTGGGCTTCTTAAACCTTCTCTTGCTTTCTAGGCAAGAACTCTGCTTTCTTTTCTTACGGGGCTTCTCAAAGCTCTTCTTGCCTCCCTGGGCAAGAGCTCCACCTTGCTTCCCTCTCTTAGGTTCTAGGTTTCAGCCTCACTTCTGTTTTAAGGCAGGATAAAATGTTTCTGAACCTTATCCCCTGATCCATGCATTGCATTCTTCAAATTCATAGGATAAAGATCCTCAGGGAATACTCTGAATTTTTGGTGCACTTGTGTAAAAAAAAATATTCTGTATCATTTCCTCCTTCCCTCCCTCCCTGTTTCCCTCCCTCCCTCCTTCCTTCCATCCCTTACTCCTCTCTCTGAAAGTTTTTACCTTTATCCTGCCAAGCTGTCAATGTGTTACATGATTTCTCAGAGTCCATGCTGTAAAGTTTTTCTTACTTTAGCTTGTAGAAATTAAATTTTATGATACACACACAAACTTGAGTGTCATATAGAATTCTGCATAGAGATTAAAACCTCAGTTAATGGGTGATTTGCATATGATAACAAATACACATTTGCACTGTGTAGAGGGGGTTAAATGTTATTTATGACTGAGGTATATTATATAAATATTTTTATTCCCTTATATTTTGCAAATGTCCTGATATAGAAATGTTAATTGAAAAAGTGTATTTACAGGCTAGGAGATGACTTATTGGATAAAGTATTTGCTATCCAAGCATGAAGACCTGAGTTGGAATCCCTAATACCCACATAAAACTTTGGGTTTAGTGGAACCCTCCTGAAATCCCAGCATTGTGAATGTAAAGATAAGAGTATCCCAGGGTTCTCTGGCTAGTCTAGCCCAATCAGTGACTTCCAGGTTTATTGGGAGATTCTGTCTCTATGAAGTAAGGATCTCTAGAAACAAGAAAAGTAACTGAGGAAGATACTCTATGTTGACTTCTGGCCTCCTCACCTATGTAAGCACACACCCACATATGTGTATGCCAATGCACATATGAACGTGCATATAGGAAGAAAAATCCATATGTACACCCTAAGTACATGTGCTCAGCTTGGATAGCATGCTGACTACGTTTCAAGTTAGGCTCACTGTCAAGTTCTGTATCATTACATGGAAAGTGTCATGCTAACCCACTGTAAAAGGCATTTTGACAATTAGAGAATTCTTCAAATGAAAGGAAGAAAGGAAGGGAGGAAGGAAGTAATTTTATCTTTAGCAGTTGAACAACAGGGAATTTAATAAAGAAAAGAGTATAGAAGAATGTATGTAAGGAGTTTTTACACCATCCCTCTTCCATGCACTTTCCTTTCTCATTAAATGATTTTAGTACATTTACTAATATTATTTTCTTCCTAAAAGGGTTTGGCTTTGTATGTCTGTACAATACTAAGGATGTAATGATTAGGAATGAATTTACTTAAAACATTTCTTTATATCTGAAGGGAAGATAAAGCAAAGTCTTTCTTTTCCAAAGATTCTTTGCAGAGGACAGATTGATCTAATTCCTAACATAAACAAACCCATTAAAAATATTTTATTTATTTGCAAGCAGAGATATATGGACATAGAGAAAGGCAGAGAAAGTATGGGTATTCCAGGGCTTCTAGCTGCTGCAAACAAACTCCACATGCATGTGCTACTCTGTGTATCTGGTTTATGTGGGTATTGGGAAATCGAACCCAGGTTATTGGGCTTTGCAAGCACTTTGTGCCTTAACTGCTGAGCCACCTCTCCAATCCACAAACAAATCTATATTTTATTAGAAGGAACTTAATACTATAGGCAAATGTGATTAGTGTGAGGTCGAAGTGGGCACAAGGTGACAGTGGAGAAGGCTAATAAAATTAAAGAAAACAATTACTAAATTTGACCCTTAACCTTAAGTATTTTATGGTAATTGCAACATAATTTGTGGACATACCTACTTAAGCTTTTCTATTCTGCTCTTGTGTGGCTATGACATTTGAGTACATTAAAAATTTTCAATATAATGTGGCTTCTTTTACATTTAATTGTTTTTTACTTACAATATTTAAAAAATATATAAACCCTGTGATCAAATTAGACCAGGACACCCAACAAAGATTTTACAAGTGCTCCTGTTGCTGTTTGCTCAGTGAGACAACTGATCTGGAGACCACAGCACACACGCCACAACGCAAAACAAGTAACACGACACCAAGCAAAGATGGCCACCAGGTTACCTACTTCCATAATAGAAAGCCTGTTGAAAAAAACTGCGTGTGTGTGTGTGTGTGTGTGTGTGTGTGTGTGTGTGTGTGTGTGTGGCAACATGTGCCTGGTGTATGGAGGGAAGACAGTAGACACGTTTCTACCTTATCAGAAGAATGGTCTCTCTCTCTCTCTCTCTCTCTCTCTCTCTCTCTCTCTCTCTCTCTCTCTCTAGATCGTGCTCTGTTATTGTTCCTTGCTTCACTCTCTGAGAGCTTCTGTAAAATTCTCTTGTCTCCACTTCTTATCCCACCATCATGGTGCTGTGATTATCAAAGCTGCAATGGGTGTCAAGTGATCATCAACCTTGAGTAGTGAGTGTTTTATCCACTGAACCATCATCCCCAGGCTTTTAATTTAATCATTTTGAATACTATTTTATGGAACAAGGAAGTTACTTTTATGAGACATCTTCTTTATAATAGCTACCCTCTATTTGAAAAAAAAAACTCAAAAAGGTAAAAAGAGATTGCCATTATTGATAATATCAAGTGTAGGAGTGCAAAACAAAATTAAAACCTAGGGGGGATTTTGTTATAGAAATTTGGAAATATTTTTGGAAATATAAAGACACATAGACATATTTTACTATGATATATATATATATATAAATTATATATATATTTAAAAAGAGAACTTTACTGCACTTAAGTTTTATCATTCAAAGTTGTAAAATTAATAGTTAAATGATAAATGTTCTTAAGCATGAAAGAAATCCTCAATATTATATTTCATTTTAGAGCACTGAGTCATCCTTCTCCACAGAAAGACCTTTTCAACCTTCAGTGTGGCTTGAAATGAGAAAGATTAATGTTAATCTTCTTTTTAGTGTTCTGGAGATAAGACAGTGTTTCTATAACTGGAATCATCATAATAGACATGGGTAAGAATTCAACTGACTACCTTAAGACTAGAGTTTCTAACTCCACATATATTCAAAAGGTTAATTGGTAAAATTTTATTTTAGCATATGGGCAGGCTAATAAGGTATTTTGTAGTAATATCAATAATTTAGTTATTTAAAACAGCTTAGACAGAGGCTGGGGAGTTGGCTACATGGCAAAAGTATCTTTCTTTAAAGCCATCCAGCCAGAACTCAATTCCTCAATCATCCATATAAAGCTGAACAGACATGTGTTGTAGCAGCAAAAGTTTATGACATGCCTCCTCACCATATATGCAAATAAATAAACAAATAGTAAAATTTAAAACACTGAAAAGTAATTTTTAAACCAAACCAAGAAAATAAAAAAGTAAAATGAAAATGAAAAAATTGACTTATTCAGCAATCATTTCTTGAACATCTACAGGGTTCTGACAATATCAGTGATCTTGTGGTAAAATATGCATTTACATAAAAAATCATAATAAAGAGAAAATAATAAAGTACTGGTGAGTGCATTACAAATAAAGAGGGAGTGAGAGTGACCATATGCCAACACAGTAGAAGACCTTGATATGCCTATGGCAGAGCTTCTTGTGAATTCATTTTCCCAATTGTGATGGTTATGCTTTGTTGTCAACTTGACCTGTTTAGTTATCCACAGTAATCTTGGGTGGGTCTCTGAGGTTGCTTACAGGAAGTATTAACTAAAGGAGGAGATCCTTTCTCCAGAGTAAGCCCTTCTCCCAGAGTGGGTTATCCTCTCAGTATTGGGCAGGATGTAAGGAAGCTCCAGGGAAGGGAAATCTCTTCTTTCTGGTGTGTTTTTCTGGTGTTGGCTCTCTCTCTCCCTGTGAAAGAAAGGTGGCCAGCTTCTTTCACCTTTATAGAACTTCCCCTGGATCAGTAAATTCAATAAATCCCTTCCTCCCATAACTGTGCCTGGTTTGGAGGTTCATCCCGGTGGCATGTGGCTAACTACAACAGTTTTGGTACCAGAGACTGGAGTGACATTGCTGAGATGAATCTGACCATGTAGATTTTGGTCTTTGGTAACTTGTGTGCTGAAGGAATGGATATAGATTTGTTACTTGCAATTGAACACACATTCCAGAGAAGTAAACCAAGTACTATTGACTATTTAGGTGATAATTGGAAAATTCTAAGTGGAGAAAGAATTGCATTTGGAGGTTTGGCTTATGAACTTTCTAAGGGGAAGGAGAGACTACAGAGAATTTTATTGGAACCGTGTTACTGGAATAAGGGCTGGATGCATTCTTCTGCCCATGTCCAGATCAAGGTTTAATTTAAGTAATGGACTGATGTGCTTGGCCAATGATTTGAAACTGAGAATTTTAAGATTTAAAGTTGGAAAAACTCAAAACAAGTTTAGAACTTACTAGAACTGAGGCTGGTTGTTAAAGGAACTATTGTTAACGAGATATTACCATGATTGAACTACTTTACTTTGAAAAATGGAGAGACGCCTGAGGTGTTTCAGGAAGGATGAAATGATAGACTGTGCAAGGAGATATTTTGCAAGGAGATAGCTGAAAGGAAGGAACCTTTACAAAATGCCTTCATCGTATATGTGCTCCTCAAGGTCATGATTTATTCTGTCTCTGAACTAGCAACATGGCTGTGTTGTGCATACCTAGTTTTGCTTTTGGAAGCATGAAAAACTGCATGCATGATGTGGGGCATATGATGCAAAAGATTCCAAGAGCCACTGCTGTGATGTGCTATATGAAGTCCCTGATAAGCCAGTGAAGCCACTGGAAGTTGAACCTGGGTTTGCAATAGAGACCCAAAGATATTTTAGTTGTGCCAGAACTGTGCAAAGGATACCACGGAGCACTGTTGGCTAGGGATGGAAATTTTCCCTAGCTACTCAGCCAATCATGGAGGGACAGAACTTGAAATTCTGAATAATGTCAGTCACAGGTTGTGATATTGGATTTGAACTGCAGATGTTTGATATTTGCCTAATGGTTATTGGGTTAGTATTGGTCCAGTCTCTCCTTGTTATGCCTTGTAGCATTTGGAAATGTTTACTCTGTGCCATTATATGTTAAAAACATATAACTTGTTTTGATTTTACAGAACTCCCAGGTAAGCTACCTTGCCTTGTGTTTGGGGGAGATTATATGTTTCCAGATGTACATGGGATAGCTATATCATATTAGGGAGAATTATGATC
The DNA here is from genome assembly GCA_004024765.1 of Zapus hudsonius. NCBI lineage: Eukaryota > Metazoa > Chordata > Mammalia > Rodentia > Dipodidae > Zapus > Zapus hudsonius. Next base: position 18,818 of record PVHP010008900.1, read on the forward strand.
TTGTTACTGTCTGCATTTGGAAATTAAGTATGATATAAGGTTTGAAGTCAAGTTGACAAGGAAAGGGTGGACTTGTAATGGTTGTTTTGTTGTCAACTTGACTTGTTTAGTAATCCACAGTAGTCTTGGATGGGTGTCTAAAGTTGCTTCCATTAAGGATTAACAAAAGGAGGAGGTCGCTTCTCCAGAATGACCCCTTCTTCCAGAGTGGGTGGCCCTCTCAGTAGTGGCCAGGATTTGAGGAAGCTCAAAGGGAAGGAAATATCTTCTCCTCCTTCTTCCTGCCTGTTTGCTGGTATATTTGTGTGATGTTAGTGATGATCTCTCTCTCTCTCTCTCTCTCTCTCTCTCTCTCTCTCTCTCTCTCTCTCTCCTCTTTCTCTGTCAGAAAGGGGGCCTAGCCTCTTTAGCTTCCCCTGAATCTTTAACTTCATTAATCTCTTCCTCCCACGACTGTGCCTGGTTTAGAAGTTCATCCCAGCAGCATGTGGCTGATTAGGACACTAATGTTTAAGAATAAGGGGCAAAAAGTGAAATACTGGTGTCAGGCATGGTAGTAGAAAAGAAAAACTTAATGGAATGGAGAGATGCAATTGGAGATCATTTAGCTTTAATGACTGGTGAGTGGTAGGACCCTCCAGGGAAAATATAGCCCCAGAAGCAGCCCAAATCTGCAGAAGTCTGTATAGGGAAATTCATATTTTACCCTCATGATCAAAGAGGGTTTTAAGTACAAAATACCTTCATAATGCATGCACTCAGAAAGGTCATTTTGGCAGTGTTAATGACTGATGGGTTGAAGAGACCAAGCTGAGAACTTCCAGTAGAATTGTTGCTTAACCTGGAGTGGCTCCTACAGGCTCATGTTTGAGCATTGGACTTTGGCTTGTGGTGCTACTTTGAAGGTTGTAGAGCTTCTACTCTGTGGGGTATAGCTTGTGGACAGTGGTAATTAGAAGTGGGCCTTTGAAGGTTGTGCTCTCACTATGTTCCAGCTGTTCTTGCTCATTCCTGGTAAGCCATGATGTGAGGAACAGCTCTGCCTCACACTCTCACACCACACCCATAATTCCTGTTACCACTCTTCCTGTCAATGATAGATGAAATTTGTCTGAAATAGTGAGCCAAAATAAACCTTTCCTCCCTTAAACTGCTTCTCTCAAATATGTGCATGGTGATACAAACACTAATTAATGTATATACCTTTCCTTGATTGAGAAAAGAAGTGAGGGTACAAACTGGGATATGGTCCTGGAATTCTAGAACTGGCCAACAGTGGGCTAGCAGCTTCTTAAAGCTTGAAGAAATGAAAACTGACTCAGATTCATTGGAACCAAAAATGAACCTGCTGCTTCCACTGCTTCTGATGTTCCTGTAGTTGCTTCGGCAGCTGACAGGCACTTAGTAGTGCTGTTACTGAACAGCAAAATCCAGCAATCTGTGAGAGAGATGAGCATTTCATTGGCAAAGGACAGGCAACATGCAAGAGAGGGCCAAGGAACTTTTAACTCCAAAAAAATTGTTAACCATTTGTTTAAAGGAATAGGTTTTAGAGGTATAACCTGTTGAACTTTGCTGACCCAGAACACACAGGTACACACATACATACATACATACATACATACATACATACATACACACATACACCACGACACACACACATATGCATATACACATCATTCACAAGTGTAAGTGCTGTAAGCCCATCTGTTGCTTTCAACATTTCCATGGGTAATTTGTTACTTCTAAGTCCATTGTTTTGCATGCTAGTTACTATAATTCATGCCTGCAGAGTGTTTTGAGTCAGGTGTACCTATCGAGATTGTAGGGCAATGATCATACCTTAAGATCAGTCAGCATTTCTTCACATTTGTCTGTGCTATTCAGGGCTAAGTTAAACTAAGGCAGAGGAAACCCGATTACATTATTTTTAGCAAACTAAGTACTTGGTTGTAAGACTAACTTCAGGGAAAGTTTTAAGATAGGAACATAGCAGAAAAAGCATCTCACAAAACTATTCTCAGAAAAGTTTGTAACATCCATGAGAAGTATTTCCACAGTCCTTTCCCTTAGTTCAGTCTCATTTCATTATTAGAGTTCAGTCTTATAGGTCATTCCCACAGGAGGGATTGAACCTCACACGACACAATAGTGGATGAGGAAAATTATGGAAGTGGACAATATTAGCAACAGAATTAGTAAGGCAGAAAACTAGTCAGATAAAGGAATATTCAATAGTAAGGCATGGTAATTCTTGTCCCCAAGAAGGAAAAAGCAGGAAAATTATCATATTTTAAGAGGGACGGGGAATGAATTCTGATTTTGACATGTATCATTAGAGGACCCTGAAGACTGTTCTAGAAAAGAGAAGAGTGAAAACAGACACATGGTAAGCAGTTGGTGTGCAGTGAGATAGATTTTCAAACAAGAACCATTAATATGGAAGTGTGCACACAGACAGTAGTTAAAACCATGAATGAGTGTTGAGTTTTTGAAATCAGAGGCGAAATGATTTGAGAGGAGGTAGAAAACCAACATTTATATATAGACTTTATAGTTGAAAGTATTTCAATATACGTTATCCATTTTAGAAACCATATCAATATCATGATGAAGGCATTGCTATTCTCACCTTTCTTTTTTATGATGGGTGCAAAAGACCAAAGTAATTGTAAATCTTCCATAAATAGTAAGGAAAGGCTCACTGTCACAAGGCACATGTCTCCTATATTTGGTATTCATTTCAGTATATCAGAATGGCATAGAGTCTAAACACAACAAATGTAATCTAGCTTTTCATGCTTGTGATCTATCATCTATCATCTATTTATCTATGGATAGATTCATATTTAAATGGTTGGAAATTCAGGATTAGCCAAGCTTTGGTCCACTTGCCAATGTAGTAGCATCTGCTTAAGCCTTGTTATTTATAGTAGGATGGGTTTTTAAAAATTATTTCAGTAAAGACTAATATGCAAAATAAAATACAATCATCTAACAATGGTATCTCTGAAAATGATTTTTTTTATTTTTGAGGACCTGAGACCCTCTTGTATTGACACATGGTAAGTAAACAGTGAATGTGCAGAAAAGTCCTATGAGCCTTTAACAAAAGGCTGAAAGGAGTTAAGCAAAGGACCCTTACCATGCTCTCAAAGACGCAGGCAGTTTCTGTCATAGAAGTGTTTGAAAGTAAATGCTTTAATAAAGAGAAACATTTGTCAGAATTAGCATGGGCTAGTGGCCTGGGATATAGACTTGCTAATTTTGCAATCTTTCACCATAATTCTACCATAGTTCTTAAAAAATCGTTATGTATTTTTCTGGAGGTATCTGTTTGAAAGAAATAACAACTCTGAAATTCCACTGAGTAGAAACACTCAGCAATTTATTCTGCTGCATTTTCAGTGATCTATTTGATATGTAAAATGATAGGCTTCTAATATTGGTGAGAGGGCATAGTAGACTGTGATATTAAAAGATGAGAAAATGGCTCTCTTCTAAATATGGCTACTGCCTAAGTACAGTTGGCTGATCACAAAATGTGCAATTCAAGCCTTCATATCGATATTTTAGATTGACAGTACCCTTGGGTTAGTGGAGTGAGCTTCATTTACTGAGAGTCACAGAAAGCCATGCTGATTGTCTGCGCAGGTGGCTGTACAGAGCATAATGCCGAAAGGCAGAAGAATTGAAAAAAGCTCCTTCTCATTCTGAGATGTCCACTCCAGCCTTGTAAGTGACGTACACAGCACAGGAGAGAATGGGAGCAGACCTCACTGCTGATTCTATCAGATTCTAAATAATACTCCTTTAATGTAGTTCTTTCATTTCACCCAATACAAGAAAATGATGGAAGCAGTCTCTTTTGTGGGAGAAAATGTGACCAGTTGACACTATGAGAAACCCTATTTGTAATTCTCTTCTTCCCCGTTCCCTGATCCCTGCTTATTATATCTTCCTGGGCACAGGCAATTTGTGTTTTTTTTTTTTTAATTAAAGAGGACTACAGTGATGAAATGCTTGCTTATTTAATATCAGAAAGAATGCTTATATTTTCTATACTACAGGGCCAAAGATTATGGATTTTGCTAATGTTCTCTCTCTCTCTCTCTCTATATATATATATATATATATACTCTCTAGTAAGTCAATCGAGATCCTCCGTTCTTTCTGTCACACATGAAGGCTGAGCAAAAGGCTTATGCAGTGTTTTGTAGGCATATTTATTGCCATATGGCCATCTTCAAATTACATTGTGTTGTAAGTTGAGATTGTCTGAAGGAATCTGGCGAACTTCCAATTTGGGAATACCTTTCACAGAAGCTGATGGTAATGGAAATGTGATTGTCTGGCAATGTAGCAGCGTTAATATTGTTTTTATTGAGTTAGCTGGACTACTGGTCTATTGGGTGTCTGAGGAAATACAGTGTATGGTACAGTGATCTTGTGTTGATATCCTGCCAGACATCTGCTTTGTTGAGCATGAAGTACATCTCCATCTACACAATCCAGGCCATATCTTACTACAGTCTCTATCACTTTTCAGCAAAGCTTTGCGAAACAGACATTGAAATGAATAGGGGGTAGGAAAGTAAGTGTATCTTATTCAGTATCCACCTCTACAGTTTTCCTGGTTTCTATTTTTATGTGTGTTCACAGAACAAAGCTATTCTTTAGCGCAGTAGTTCTTAAAGCCTGGTGTCTGCGGAACCATCCAGATCACCTGGGAATTTGTTAGAAATGCAAATACTCCAACCCCACAAAGTTAGAAAATCGAAGGATGGGCCCAGAATTGGATGTTTTAATAAGCTTCCCATGTGAATGCAAGGCTCATTCAAAGTTGAAACGGGTTGCTTCAGACCTCTATTTTTAAGCAGTTATTGAATAACAGATGAAAAATGGTAACTTTGGAGTTGGAAAAGTTTTTTTTAACCATACCTCGTATTTTCTTTCAACTTTCTAGATTGAATCTCAAAATTCCTTTGCATAAACCAATTACAATACATACCACATCCAATTGAAAGTTAATAATTATAATAAAAATTAATCTCATCTAGGACTTAAGGTCAGTTTATCTACAGAAAGTAATATCTGATTCCAGCCAATCTGTCTACTACATTCCAATGATTGAGACACCACAACCACAGAGCAGTGCAGGTGCATCAGGAATTCTGCTTTCTAAACTTTTATGTAGTTGGAATTGAAGAAAACCCCTATCATTCTCCTAGGCTCAGTGATCATCAATTCTCTGCAGCATCACCAGCTGGAGATGATTGCTCAGGATGGCCATCTGATTCTTAGGTCAAGTTTTGAAGCCTGAGAGACTCTGCCTAATTCTGCCAAGCCTCTGTGTGAGCCAGCATGCAGGGATCTGCACGAGGTTCTCCCTGCAGAGAATGCTGCATTTCCCAGGTTTCCCCAGGTTCTCTCCTGAGAACTCCATCTGTCTCTCCTTTGAGTTCTCCAAGAAGACTCCCTTGCCACAGAGGGATTGATTCAGGCTCTTGGATGCCTCTGCATCTTCTGAGATAATCAGCCCTTTCTCCTCTTGGTCTAACCCTAGACACGTCAACTTTGTGCCTGGCATCGTGTCTGAGGCCTTTGGCAGCATTTTATGTCTTTAAATCCTTCTAATTCTATTGTGTGGTGCTACCAATTTTGAAAAGCAATTTGCTCAATTCTCTAATTCTCTTTTGTCCTAAATCCTGCCACTCAATTTGGAAGCCAAGTTTTGCCATTTTCATTTGTACCTTTTACATTATAATGCTAGATTGGGATACTTATTTTTAATTTTCAAAGAAAATAGCACCTTAAGAAATTTAACATTCTTTATTTAATATCCTAACACATACTTAGCACATTAAGTAAAAACTTAGAAATTTAATAAGCATATGATATGAACAAATTAAATGGGTTTTACTTTGGTGTTAATAAAGAAAACAAAAGATGTTTCTGACACTCTACATCTCAAATATTAGGTCTTCTTAAACATACAGTGCACTAAAAGGGTCAGATATAAGATTCTTGAATGCAATACTCAACTCAGAACTACACTGGTAAATAGCAGACTGTCCTTGATTATAAACCAAGCAGTTAATGTAACTTGTTTTTAAAAAGACAGTGAAGTTAGCTGCTTTGATTTTCAAAATACACTGATTTCTTGTGGTGACGGGTCTGGCTGACATACTCCAGGTTCCACGCTATGCCTCGCTGCTTGAGTTTTGCTTCACTGTGTCCTTTTGTCCACATACTTGAAGGCTGGGTCCTCCACTTGCCATTCAGCAGCTGCTTGAGGATCTGACTGAAGTCCATCTTTCATGCCCCACACACAGATGAGACCCTCCTATACCACATTAAAAATGAATCTGTTCAGAAGAACTGTCTACATTCAAATCTCAATAAAAAGCAGCAAATTCAAGGGCAGACATTGGAAATCTGGGACTGGCATGGTCTTGTCACATCAGAATAACTGAAAAGGGAAGTCAGAACTTTGCAACAGAATGTAGCCCCATAGAACACTAAAAAAACGAATTATCTATACCTAATGTATTACTTCCAAAGAAAAGGGGTGATACAGAAGATAATAATGTAGCTTCCAAAGGTTTCAAATGGATGAGTTAAAGTACGCAAGCTCAGTTGATGAATGGAGGAGCACCTTGATTTCCATATACAAACACAGGTCCCCGTGCTATGGACTAAATTCAAGGACTAAAAATAATACGAACTGGTAAGCTATTTTTGAAATTGTCCAATTCAATCATTGTACAGTAAAAGATACAAATATGAAGAAATGTTAATGGAGTTGATATTCGTGTGTAAATGTTTTAAAAATCTGAAACTTGAAGATGTCGTGATGAATAACCCAGACACTGTCTTCTTATCACCTTGACCAACTCTTCATAAAATGTCCTCTGATTTAAAGGAGAGAGGAACTCATCTGCTAGGATGTTTATCCCCTTGAAAGCTAGAGACACTGGCAGAAGTGAATTTCTGCCAGAGAAGGGCAAAGAGAATAAAATAAAAAAAAAACAAGGTTATTAGTCAAGAAGATTTTTTAAAAAACTACATTCTTCAAGAAAAAGTGATTAAAAGCATGACAGTGAAAAACCCAAAGGGAATCCATGATTCACAAAAGGCTGAGTGTTAAAATCTACATCTAGCAGGATCTGACACGGCCGTTTCTAGAGGGCTGGGATGATTTTCAGCAGACCTCAGGCTAAAAATTTGTAATGAGAACTTCTCAGAAGCAAATACCAATGGGAAAAAAGTCAGTTGTTAATAAAAAGGAATTTGTATTTGATTTTCATTCATTCATCCTTGTTCTAATTTTCCTAAAAGTGAAAAACAAAAGATGCCTTAAAACTAAAGGAATGAAGGAACACAAAATCATGGCTCCTAAGACCCTTGTTATTTTAAAAATCATTTTCCAAACTTTGCCATACATAATTTTCTTTTACAATTCTTTGATACACAACAAACATCACATTGCCTTTGAATGTTTGAAACTTTTGCTTTGTACAATTCATTCTTTTTTTAATCCTGGAGAAAGCACTTCACAGCAAAATAGAAATAACATGCCCTGAAGAATGTTGGCCTCTGCAGAGCTTGTCTATTGGAGAATCTAAGGAAGCCAGAGGACCAGGAAGCAGAGTTGGGGTATATAGTGGAAAGTGAGAAGGAAGCAACCAACCCTGAGCACTTGCCAGTCTTGCAAGTCTTACTGGAAACTCCCCTCGACCAGATGACACCTGCGATCGCAATGGGAGACTAGGCTCATGACAGCAAAGCCTGCTGAATTAAGAACACTGCACTCAGCCCAGCATTTTCTACAAGCACAACTGAAGACGTCTATTGGAATTACCCCCTTTATCATCTACTGGGAGTCTTCGGATTCTGTAAGATCTCTAAGACTGTGCACATGGAAAACAGAAAAACTGTGACCTGCTAAGTTCATGAGCCGGTCCTAGAAGGGACACAGGAGAGTTGAGTCTGACTCTCAAGGAGATATCTGTTCTTCCATTACTGCTCAGGGAAACTTGCCTTGTGGCAGGTTTTTTTTTTTTTTTTTTTTAGACCTGCTCTGCTCTAAATGAACCTGCCTTTCTATGTGATGTTTTTTTCTCCCTTCTATGGCAATTTCTGGAATTCCCCCATCTAATCTGCTAAGAGTATTGTCTTATGGATACAATGATCATCCATGAGCCCGTGTGTGTGTGTGTGTGTGTGTGTGTGTGTGTGTGTGTGTATGAGTGTCTTCATGGACCTTCTCACCCATAGCAGTTTATCCCATAAGCTCTGTGCCTTCTTATGCCCATGCTGTAGTTTAAGTACTTACAAGGCCTATTTTGGATGGTTTTATTGTGCCTACTTTTGATACACATTTGAGCAAAAATAACCCTCAGTCAATTGGTAACAAAGCTTTGGTGACTTTTTGAAATATGTGTTCATCTTTCCATAAATTCTCAGAACTTCACTGGAACAAAGTAGGGCCTGGAGAGATTGCTCAGTGGTTAAAGGTGCTTGCTTACAAAGCCTGCAGGCCTGGGTTCAATTCCCCAGGCACACACTTAAAACTGGACAGTCATTTACTTGCAGCAGCAAGAGACCCTGCCATAGCCATACACACATGTATGTGCAAATGAATGAATGAAGGAAGGAAGGAATGAAAGAAGAAAGAAAGAGAGAGAGAGAGAGAGAGAGAGAGAGAGAGAGAGAGAGAGAGAGAGAGAGAGAGAACAAAGTGAGAGGAAAGGTTTGGATACACTGCCAAGAGGACCACTTCAGTGGCAAAGTAGTCAAGTGTCCCAGGAAATGATCTGGGGCTTCAGTCTAATGAGTCCACAAGAAGGAGGGATCAGGATGGGTTTCCAGGTGTGTTTAGTCAGTGGTGCTCTGGTTTGATTGACAGATGAGAGCATAAAACTATTTCTCTGCTACATATGGCCCTTACCACGAAGCATCTAGTGTTAACCACTTATATATGGGCATAAGATGGTACAGATTCTCCTAAAAAGTTCACTTGGAGAAAAACCATAATTTGCCTTACTGTCCATTCACTCCAACCAGGCCAGGCTGAATGTCTTCCTGCTGTTTCAGTCCCAAGTATATCTAAGTATTTATTTGAATAAAAACTAACCAGAAAAGGGACTAAGTGATGGCTACTATGGGAGAAAGACTTATCTCCTTCTTTAGGACAGCAGGTATACACAGCTTATGCAGGCTGGGGCCTCGGGTTTCTGAGGTGTTCTTATTGTCTAAACCAAGCAGTACCCCTTATGCATGCCTGCTGCAGTAACTACTATTTTCAACACTTTTTTTTGGTTTTTCAAGGTAGGGTCCCACTATATCCCAGGCTAACCATTTTACTATTAATATATGGGAGCACTATATAGATATATTCATATATATAATAAATGTTATTTTTTAAACAGAACTATTCCTATGAATAGTGATTTTCTTCTATAGTTACTACACATAATCATTTATACTTACTATTAAATGTAAATACACAACCAATATTAAGTGAACCTACCCATTTATCCAACAGTAAAAATGGGCTTCTCTTATAAACATCTATACTAGAACAAGCAAAATCTGATTAATACATATTTTAAGGGCTACAATAAAGCCTCAGCATTATTATCAAACCTTGAGAACACTGTCCCTAATCATAAAATAAATACTGAAACCCACCAAGAACAAAAATTATGAAATAACATTGAGAAATAAAAGAAGGATGCATAGATATAATTATTCACTAAGAAGTCTTATGCTTCTATTTTTGTTCCTTTTAAAAGTCACCTTGATTCTAAATAAATCTATGGGCCCTCATCATTGTGAAACTAAAAAATGAATTTGAAGAAATCAATTTATATTTTTACAAGTAAATTTATTATTAGCATACTTGTACAGAGTTCATAAAAGTGACTATTCATCGCTTGAAACCAAGTAAGGATTTCTTCAAAGTGCTATTTTATATTCATGGAAGTTTTTAAAATTATAATTTATACTTTTGTTCCTCAAGTCCTGTATATTTTGGATTTTACAACACTACTTTACTTCTAATTCCCAACACAAATGTTCTGAATAACACAGTGGACTGCTCAGTGAGGAATAAGAATGTTTTAAATTTGCTATTTTGCTATATAGGGAAATTTATTCACTTCTTATTGTCTAGCAGTATTTTACCCTGATAGATTGAATGAAAGCATAGCAAAATGTCTTAATTACATCTCATTGGAATTAAAATTTTCAGTTTTAAAATATTCATAGCATAACAAACTAATTATGCTCAACAGAAACATTTTGCTATTTATTTATACTAGAGACAATTTAGATGATACAGGAAAGTACAAGTAAACAAATATCCAAGAGACCCAGTGTCCAGACTCAGCTCAATACTAATTAGTTATGTGAGCCTGGGTGAGTTTTATAATGGTTCCTCACACTTACTATTTATCTCTAAAAGGAAGAGGTTGGATAGTATGATTTTTTGAGGTCCCCTTAAAAGCTATAATACAATTATTATAAATAAAATCTCTTCTGGCTCTATTTCTAAAATCTTGATTTTAGTTCTAATTATATCCAAATAATGATCGACTTTAACCAAACTCCTCCTCAATGTCATTTGTCATTAATTCTGCATAATCATGATAAAAAATACAAAGCTATTGATTCACACTGTCACCTTCCACATCATAGAGTCTCTATGCATTCCCTTTATGTTTATAAATATTTGCACTATTCAACTCTACTTTTCCTCCTTTTTCTATCCAAGCTACTGTCTGCCTCTCATTTGACTTCCATGGAAGTGTACTTCATACAGCATCTACACATGGAACCCAGTATGCCTGGTAATTATCAAACAGATGCATCTGGCAAATGCTTTATTCTTCTGTATGTTTAAATGGTATGAAATAACCCCTTTCTTTCTGATGTTTCTCAAAATGTTGTTTCTTTTTTTAAAAAAAAATATTTATGTGAGGGGGCAGGTGAGTGTTTATGTACAGGTCAGAGACTCCTGCAGCTACAAACAATCATCAGCCTCATGCAACACTGTGTGTCTGACTTCATGTGGGTGCTGAAGAATTGAGCCTGGACTGGCAGGCTTTGCAAGTGCTTGTAACCACTGAGTCATCTCCCAGCTTTTAAAAATACCAAGTCATGTTTCTATACCACTGGATTAGCGAAAGTAATCCTTGGGCCTGGGCAGTTCACCCAGACAGTAAGATCCGATAAATGAGCGTCAGTGGACCTGGCTCCAGTAAGAAATCTTTCCTACTTCCATTTTAGGCATGTTTGCAAACTTTGAGGCTATTTATGTGAAACTGACTCTAGTCACTTTGGGCCTAATTCTTAAAGATTTACTTGACAGAAACGTACTTAGATAAAAGCTGTCAATCAAAACTTCAGCTGTTTCCTTTTAAGTAGTAAGAAAATATGAGGAATATATAACTATAAAGGCAAAAATCCATAAAGATGATAGCATAGCCCAGGATATTAAAGTGAATGACAGAAATACTCAAGCTAAAATCACTTAATTAAATATACAATCTAGTTTTTTTCGTCTCTCTTTTATTTTATTTTATTTTTTTATTTTTTTAATATACATTTATTGTCCATATTGAGTTACATTATTTAGTGGGCCAACAATGAGTTGTTATCCCCAATTCCCCAATGCCCCCCCTCCCCATCCCCAATCAGCTGGATATCCTCCTCTGTGTACCATCTGGATCAGTCCTTGTGGCAGGGGGCCCTGGATAGCCTGGTACTCAGCCCGGACCTCCTGTCTCCAGTGTGTTGTTGCTGTAGGGTGCCATACCTCTGGATAGTCTCCCCCACCACGGCTCTCACGATCTTTCCGCCCCCTCTTCCGCATAGTTCCCTGAGTCCTGGTGGATGAGTGTTAAGGCTGCTTTAAGATTGTGAGTTTAGGGGTCTTTGTGATGAAGATCTTTTGTTTCTGTCTCACTGGCTTATCCTGTGTAGGTTGAATGTCTGTGGCTGTGGCTCCCTCGGTCCTCCCGTCATTTTCTGTGGGGTTCCATCTAGGTCCTCCACGGTATGACTATGGTGGTTCCTCTCCAGCCAGAATCTCAGGTATCGGCCTACGGTCGGTTGTTAGGTTTAGATGGGCCCCAGCTCTTTCGCTGTATCCTGAAAAATACAAGCACAATCTCCTTCGGAGAGTGAGGTCCATATAGGTTAACAAATATACACATCTCTGGTTTACCTAGAGTCTATTTCTGGTAGCCTCTCCGTCAATTGCTCCCTCAGTGCATCTTGTCTTGGGATCCCAAGAGTACAGGATCCGGTGAGTTTCGCCCTGAGTCCCAAGTTCCAGACAAGGGGTCCCCCTCACTAAGTGGAAAATTGGCCAAATTTGAAAGCTATTGATTGTCTCCCCCAGGCCCAGGCTCATCCGTTGCATAAATGCTCCTTTCTTGATTCGCTGTTCTCTCCCAGTAGGGGGTGTGATCAGCCCACTCATGACCCCAGATTGTGTTTCCTGTCGGTGGTCTCTGTTTACTCCAGCCGTCGTTGATCATTTTCCCCTGGCAGCCTGTGCAGTGTCTTCCAGCACTACATTAACTGCCTTCTGGGGGCTGGATATCGTTCTGGACATTGAAGGGTCTCTCACTGTTGGTCGATGGCATTCTGTGGTTTCTTCAGCAACAGGGTTTTGCCTCAGGCCTAGGGAGGGCACCCAAGAGCTTTGACATAATTCTGTCTTATTGTTGAAATCTCATGAGTTGCTTTGGTCAACATCTCAATGAGGGAAGGAACCATTGGATGGAACCAGGGGTTGTCTGGCTGATCTAAATTATTCGCAGACTTAGACTCTCTCCCCTATCACTCATGGCCCCTCTGAGGACCTCCTTGCAAAGTTTACCCTACTATACAATGTCTGATCTCAGTGGCTCTTGAATTGAAGTACAATGTCTATGACCCTTCAATTTTGCATTTTCAATGTCTGTAAAACAAGTACCATGTAGATGATGTTGCTACATTTTGCTGCCACTTCAGGATGATGTCTTGTGTCCTTGGAAGGCAGCTGTAGCAGCTTCTGTATGCCTTCCAGGCTGACTTTGGCAAAAAACTTGCCTAAGCAGTTCTTTCCAGGTGAAGGGAACTCTTTCAGCATTCTGAAATTTCTCTCACTATGCTGATTTTCCAAATTCCCACAAGAACAACTCCTTCAGCTCTGCTTACAATATTGTAAAGTTTCTCTAGCCCAAAGTCCCAAACTCTTTCATATTCTCACATAAACCAGTTGCAAAGCCTATTGATACAGGATTTTAGGGTTCAGGAAGTGTTTCCCAAACTTGTTTACCCCTTTTTGGTCCATATCTATTTTTAACAAAGAATTGATAAAATGAACTCAAGAATAATAAATTCTGAATTATTATTTAGTTTATTTAGGGAGAATTAAATTGTGAGGTTTATTTAAGGAAAATTTATATCAAGGAAAAGGCTGGGGCGGTTTCCCTCCCCCCCACGTACATATATGTGGAAGATGGGGCATAGAAATCCCTTTAAATGAAAGACCAGAGAGAATTAAGAAATAAAGAGGGGGCCTGAAGAGATTCCCTAGTACCATCATAAAGCCAGATACACAAAATGGCACATGCATCTGGAGTTCATTTGCAACAGTTAAAGGCCCTGGCTTGCCATTCTCTGTCTCTCTTCTCTCTATGTGCCTGAAAATAAATAAATGAATAAATAAATATTTTTTTAAAAACGGAAATAGTGAAGAACTCAGGAATCAAAGATAAATCATACATGTAATCAAAGTGAGAAGGTGCCCCCAAAGCACGACACAGAAGACAAGCAGAAAAATATCCTAGTCAAGGTAAGTACTCTCCTCTTCCCAGCCAGGCTGGGATAGATTCACATTAGTTATTTAAAGCCAGGTCTTAGGGCAAAAGAAAAAGAGGGCTGAGTCATGTGGGTAACCTCCTTTATATGGATCAGACATCCAATCAGAGTGAGTTTGTGAGGAGCACAGATGTGACTGGTTCATAGTCTCAGAAGGCTGACCCAGAGAGTCTGTTCTGAAGAAGCATCAGGAAGGTCTTGGTGGGCATGTCACTAGCAGCCATCTTGGAGAGACAGAATCAGAGCCAAGTTTCCGTTTTGCTGGGGTTGTCAGAATGACATCTCCTTGTTCCAGCTTTGGGTTTCTGTCCCTAACTAACTGCCTGAAAGAAGCTAGCTTTCTCTTGTCTCCTTCATTATCATGGTCAAATTCATCACCATAATGACCTCATGTCACAGTACCCATTTTCTGTATTATTTACTTTCTCAATGTCGTGAAGAAATACCTGACCAGAAGCAATTTAGAAAGGGTTTGTTTCCTTTATAGTATAGAATGCATGGCAGACCAATGGGTCATGTTTTAGTGAGTAAGCAGAGCGAGAACAGAAAATAGAGCTCAGCTATAAAATCCCAGGGCCAGCTCCCAGTGACCCACTTCCTCTAGCGAGGCTCCACCTCCAAAGGTTCCACAAGTTTCCCAAAAGCAACATCTCTAGGGATTTTTTTTTCCCTAGGGATGTTTTAAATTCACACCACAACATACACCTTTCAGTGTTTTCAGTCTTTCACTAAAAACCATTATGAAGGCCTTATCTCTTCTTGATAGTTCTGTGTCCATTTTAAGAAGAGGATGTGTGTATGGGTACATGTCACGTCTATATGCACAAATACTCTAATATATAGATGGTAGGTAGATTGATATGGCGAGGGATGCATGGATGGATTGATAGCGGTAGATCTTTCTCACTTCATATGTTTTTGCCTCTATTCTAAGCCCTTTGTTTTCTCTCAAACAAAGTAGACTATCTGCTACAATTTATTCTTTGTATTCTTATTTTGGACTTTAACAGTGTGATCGTTTTGAAGGTATAAGTCACTGGCCTTTCTTACCATGCTGGAAGTTAACGTGGTTGAACCCTGACCTTCAAATGTTTTCTAATTCTTTTTCCATTTTCTGCACTCCTTATTTCTGACAAAACCAAGATTTGGGAAGATATTTAATGTTAAATGCATTGCAACCTCATAGCACATAATATTACTACCAAAAATACCAGGCCAAAAAATATTATAGATACATAGAAAGATGTTGCAGATGAAGGAAGAATGATATTTGACACATTACATGATGTTATTAATGGTGGGTGCTGAGCTGCCTGACTCAAATGCTTATGACATTTCTACTAAAACAGGTCCCCTAATAATGAGGATACCACTCCGTGCACACTGCAAAATTAACTGTGGTATCTAATACAAAAATAGACCAACTGGGTCCCGTGACTTCACTTTGTTGATTAGTCTGCATTTAATTAGTTGTAGTACTATGAGCAAAAAATATAGGCACATAATAAGTGTGAGTATAGTCTTGCATGTAAAACTACGCCCTGGATTTTTAGGATGCCTTTTAAAATTACTATTGATTGAACTTCTGCAATCTTTGGCATAGAAGAAAATTGAGTGAGCCTGGCTGAATTTATCACACGCCAGTTGAATTAATGCACTACACAGGATCTTTGTGCTTTGAGATGGCCCTGGGAATCTCCTTTTGATTTGGGGATTGCCATTTGCCCATGCCTAGGAGGAAAGAATGATGGCTGAGGTGGTTGTGGGTAGACAATGACCTCATTAATCATTGCGATGCAGATATGGATTGTTCCTTGCAGTGACTCATTACAGAGTACATCAAATAATAAACACTGACAGCTAGCTAGTAGTGAGTGAAGACTGACAGATGGTCAATAAATTCAGAACTGGCATATTTTTGTAAATTGATTGTAGGTTTGAAGGCTTGCAGTGCTTTTCACCACAACTTTAAATCACCAAAATTGTCTTCCAAATTAAGCAATTAAAATTTAAATATGGAAAGTCCTAATCATTTGAGAATGGAATATTTCTTACTCTCTTATGCCATTGAAATTTACCCAATTATTTTAGTGGAAAATATTCAATTTAAAATTTTATGCATAAACTTGACTGTGGTTAAATTGCAGATACTCCTCATGCCATGAAATATCTACGACATATATGAAATACTATTGTGAATCCACACAAATACACACATACACATATATCCACATAAATCTATGGAACATATTTTCTAGAAATCTAAATATACAAAGTAAGAAAAATCCACAATGCAATGATTAATTAATATACGATCCTGTATAAAACAGATTTTACAATCTACGTCTTCTGTCATATAAGATGAAATCACAGTAGTTTTTGTAGTTCCCTCACTTATAACATTTGAAACTGTCTGAGTCTTATTTCAGCAATTTGAGATTTATAAAATGCCTAGAGCAGTACATTCAATAAAGGAAACAAACCTGTTGTGGGGTCTATGGGTTTGACACAGTCTGAACTAATTACTCTTCTTTGATGGCTCCTCTACAAAGCATAGATTATAAAATAAATCTGTGCTCAAGAATGATGAGAAAATTCTCATTTAGTTGATTTTAGTATTGACAAGCTCATGTTGAACATTTGCTTTTTAACCAAGTACTCAAGATATACTCATTTTCTTCCCATAGGGTTATATGTTCGATCTTTCCAATTTGCATCCTTCTGTATGTACTCAACTTCCTGGCTTCCCTCAGAATGCTGTGCTCACATCTTAACCCCTAAGAGAGCCCATGAATTGGACTTATCTGTGAATAAGGTTGTTGCAGATAAAATCAACTTTAAAATGAGGTCACAATGAATTCAGATTTTTCCTACCTCAATACGATATGTCTGATTATAAATGAGAAAAAGGCAGGAAGCAGGGATAGGCAAGGAGGGGTATGATGCAGTGATAGGCAGAAAGTCTGATGCAGCTGTGGATCAAGGAACATCAGGGTGTCCTCACTCTCTTACGAAGAGACGAGCAAGGATTCTCCTTTAGGCTTCAGAGGCAATGTAGTACTGTCAAAAACTTGATTTCAGACTTCTAACTTACAGAACTGTCAGACAATAAATTTTTGTTGTTTCAAGACACTCAGTTTGTTGGACTTTATTACAATAGCCTTAAGAAACTGATGCCTTGTTCTTCCTGGTATGTGCTCAGGACTTTAGTTCATAGAGCTTGCAATGCAGCTGTCTCTCACTGCTGGTGCAGTTAGGTCAAGATGAAGCTCCAGCAGGACTTCTAAGGCAGTGGAGAACAAGGAAGGGCTCTTGTCCATCTGATCCCCCCCCTTTTTTGAGGTAATTTTGACTCATTCCTTTCTTAAAGGCCAAAGCCCTAGCTTATTATTACTGTCTCTGAGAACTGTTTTCCTCTTGTATCCCTTAGTACTGTGGGTGGCTGTGGCTCCAAACTTTCATTATACATTATAAATCAATTGTTGTATAGTGAATTACTGTGAACTTAGTGCTTTACATCAACAGATATTTATTAACTTGAAGTTTCCACAGGTCAGAAATCAGGCATGGCTTGGCTGAGCTCTGATTCAAGGCCTACCAAGAAGCAGCAGTAATGGACTCAGCAAGGGCTAGCATTCATCTGATGGTTCTCTTCCATGTGACTGTTGGTCATATTAATATTCTTTAAGGTTGGACCGAGGCCCTCAGTTCCTTTCTGGCTAGAATACAGAGATCATTTTCTTTTCAAGGTATGTGGTTCTCTTCATCCTGACCACCTTCAAGGGAAAAGACAGGAATTAGTGTCTTCTGTAATACAATCATAGAAGCTGAGTCTCTCAAGTGAGATGGTCTATTGTTTTTAAACAACATAATCAAGAGGATGTTATATAAAGCAATGACTCTCACATGGTAAGGGTCATCAAGAGTCCTCCTTAAAGTTGCCTACCGTACCATCTCTTGCTAGAGTTCTTGAACCATATGCCCCTAATAGTCTCTGTCTATTTCATCAGCTGCCTGCCTCAAGACGATTGTGGTAGTTTGAATGGATATCCCCCAATAGTTTCAAGAGTTTATTACAATTTGTCTCCTGCCTTCTGGCTCAAGGAGGTGTCACCTTCGTCCTAGGGTCCAGCACTAAGGAGTTTCTGAGGTGGGTTTGGAATTCCAGGTTTACATATGTGAAGGACTGTTGGAGGTCAAGCCTGGGTTCCTGCAGGTTGCTGTTGGAGTGTGCTTGCTTGCTCTTGGAGTTGCTGGTGATGGGTTTCTCTCTCTCTGCTTGGACCTGTGAAAGGGGGCTAACCTAACTCTTTTGCCATTATGGAACTTCCCCTAGATCTGTAGCTTCAATAATCCCTTTCTCCCTTACCTGTGCCTTGTTTGGAGGTTCATTCCAGTGGCATCTGGCAGACTGTGACAATGATGACTGATGGAGAGGTTGATAAACTGAAGTTATTCACTCTTTTCTCTAGTTCCCACGATGAACAATAGTTTACACTGAACAATGTTCTGTTTCCCAGGATTCACCAAACCTCAAGGGAGACACAAACACCTCACCAATGTTTCTGTAAATTTAGCAATTCACCTAAGACATAAAATGCAACACTTTTCTAAAATAAGTTACCTTGGAGGTTTATGTCTTCCATAACCTCATCTGGTTTGAATACGTCATCTCCAGCTGATGGCAGTTTGGGAGATGGAGCCTTCCTACAGGAGGTGAATTGCAAGGCTTGGGCTTTCTTTCAAAGCTGCATTTCAAAGGTTGGGCTGTAGCCAAGACCCCCCCCCCCTTGCCAGAGTCCAATTTATTCTCTTTCTGCTTTCTGTCAGCAGCTGATGCAAAGAGTGATGATGCAGCATCTCTTTGAGACTGGAAGCCAAATCAAACCTTTTCCTCTAATCAGCTTTTTTGTTGTTTTTGTTGTTGTTGCGTGTTCCAGTAATGCAAAGGTACCTACAACAACAACAACAAAAAAAAATGGTACCAAAAGAGTTCCTACTGGAAATCTGACCTTTGGCTTTGGTCTTTTGGGATTTATTTGTGGAAAGATTTGAGACTTTGGACTAAGAAATGTCTTTCAGTGCTGTAAGCAGAGTTTGATGGACCATTCTGCTGAAGTTGAGAGACCTAAATACAGAAAGAACTATGGACTGTGAAGCTTGCCTTGCATGGGAAAGAGAGCTGTGCTCAGGCAGGGCTACAGGGAGTTTGTGTGAGACGCTGGCTATGTTCTGTCCATGTCCTAAGAACTTGAGTAGCATTGAGTTTAGAAGAAATGCGGCAGTGAGAGCAAAAGGATATAGCACAGAAAAAACAAAATATGAAAGTTTCCTGCCAAATACTACAGCTGGGTTGAACTGCAAGTATCTGGGAGATCACCACCACTGAGGATTAGGCCAGCTCTTCTGCGTTTGTTGAGCAGGAAAAAGGCTAAGGAGTTTTTCTGTTTCATTTATTCTCCCTCACCCCTTGATTAAGAAATTTGGTAGCCAATCCATTCACTTTGTGGAAATGTGGTAACTGCAGGAAAGCAAGTGTCATTGGATTTGCAACATGGTCGTTTGGAGATGGCCCCTGAGCTCTGTGGAGCAGAGTCATAGTCCCCGATTTGAGGTCATTGAGGGGCCATGACATGAAAACACCAATTGTATTGAGCCTAGAGTTTGAGGGATTCCAAGACTAGGGGTGGCGTCTTCCCTGGGCTGTGGGCATCCCAGCTGGAGGGGTGGAGCTGAAATCCCAGACTTCATCACTAGCCCTACATGGCAGACACGGAGCCACAGGGTTGCTTTTTGACCTGCTGGTGTTCTACGTTGCACTGGCTCAGTGTCTCCTTGCTGAGCCCGATGCTGTCCTGTCTTTTGCACTGTGAATACTTTCTTTGCCATTATGTGTACTTAACGTGTGTTTTAACATTACAGGCTTATAGGTAAGAGACTATCCAGAGTCTCAGATGAGACCTTGGACTTTAGACTTTTGGATAGTGCTGGGATGGATTAAAAGACAAGTATGGAGTCTCTTAAAGTTGGACGGAATGCGTTTTCACATTTTGAGATGTTGGTGAGTCTATGGAGATAAGGGCAGAATGTGGTGGTTTGAGTCATGTACCCATAAACACATGTGCTTTGGATATTTGGTTCCTGACTGGTAGCAGTTTGGAAGTTGGGCTCTTGTTGGAGGAAGTGTTTAGCTAGGAGTAGACTTTGGGGTGTTATAGCCCGGCTTCCCCCTTTGCCAGAGTCCTGCTCTCTTTTTTGCTGCTTTCTTCTAGCTACTATGTAAGGAATTATGTCCAGCTTAGGCATTACCATTTTGTCCCTGCCATCATGCAGCTTCCCCTCAAGACGATAAGCCAAAATAAACATTTTTATCCCACCAGCTGCTATTGGTTAGGTGTTTTGTCTCATAAAAGCAAAGCTAACTACAACAGTTGCATTTAGACATGGTTATATTTTAAATTTTCATTTCTGAAAAAAATGTATAGGATGTCAAAGGACTAAGTTGAGCAATCATAGGACTAGAATCGCTAGAAACTATAGTATCAAGAGAAATATTAACCTTGGTTTTAGAAGGCAGAATCTGAGCTGGAGTGGTAATCCAAAATGTTGTGTTCAGGGGATTAGTAAAGACTAACCAGAAAGTTAAGAAAGAAGAGACAAAGGTATGCAGAGAATGCAGAAAAAAAGGAACCCTAGGGAGTATTTAAGAGCCAGATATAGTACCACAAAGAAAGAAGCCCATGATTTGAGGGCAAGCCCATTATGGTATAGATTCCTTGTAAGCCTGTGCAGGCAGGCAGGTTTATTAAAATTTTTCTGTATCATAAAATCTGTAAATGTGATTATTGTATATATATATATATATATATATATTCAAGATAGAAACCATTATACACATAATCTTAAGAAAAGAGTACCAAGTCAGAAACAGGGCTGGGGGATTTAGTTCCTCCTCAGTCTAAAGAAATGTCTATAAGCCATGTAGTATAGAGATTCACCTCACTTCATAATCTTAATTTCCCCATCAACAAAACAGAATAACATTCACCTTACCTTGTCTATATCATAAGACTAGTGTGAGTATGGAATAAGACAGTGAATTTAAAATTACTTTGAAAAGTAAGAAGCATCAAATAAATTTTATTAAAAATATTTTTCAAAGTTCCATCATGTGGTATGTATTTATGACAGTTATAGGTCTTAGTAAAGCATCTTTAATAGGCATCTCTAAATGTTGTCATTAAAATTTTAAAAGCAATTTTTTTACTTATGATTGGGTAATTTTGGTAACTATTGAACTAAAACATATTAGATATAAAATATATCAACTTAATGGCAGAAGAACTTTTTATGAAATATGATTCAATGACTGCTGTCAGTTCAATATTGTGAAAAATGAGGATAATATTTCCTAATATTTTCCGACACAATTTACTTTCCCATAATTAGATACCTCCATAGGAAATGCCATTTTAGAAGTAGAAAGATATAATAGAGGAAGCATCCCTAATGACAAAAACCAGAGTGATAGGGACTCTTTCAAAGTATAGGGACAAATGAATACAGAATGAGATAGCAATCTTTTTACCATCTTAGCAGAGAGAAAGAATGGTAAAGTAACTCTAGAAAATTTAGGAAGAACATCCTTTCCTAATGGAGTTAGATGCATGTAAGGGGTCACTTGCCTTACTGGGAAGATGTTGTCTAGAGTGGCTCCCAATAATACCTTGAACGTAACTGCACAAAGTGCTGATAAGGCGTATACAAAGAAAGAAAGTTTAGGAAGAGTTGGGGTTATGGAAGCCTCCTGGCCTTCCAGGTGGTGTGATACCTTCAGTGTCAATTCTGAATGTTACTGAGAGTAGACAGCTATGTCATGCCCCATGACCCATGTCATGCCCAGCCATGTCAGGGGCACCATGGTGAAACTCGTCAAGGGCCTGTGCCAAGAGCTGGCATGAGAAATGCAAGTCAAATAAAGGCAGAATTTGGTTGAGATTCATGGCTTCACAGAAATAAGGCAAGACCAGGAGAGGGACTTCAACCCAGGATGGGTTCCAAGTGTCACCAGGATTTCCGGTTGTGCAGGAAATGACCTCAGGTGGCCAGTGAGCAACTTCAGTATGGAATCAAAAGCAAAGTGCTTAGATCTTAGATCTCCACCTACACACTGAGAAGAAGTTAAGCAATGGCCTGCTTGTATCCACATGGGATTCTGGCGATTATCAGATGAAAGAAAGAAATTTATGAAACAAAGTTGAGCTCTGTGATGCTTCTATGTTTAATCCAAAGGAGAAATACTGAAGCTAGGTGAAGTGAAAACATGTTTACATTTCATCTGAAATCCTGTGGATAGGGGTTATAAGAGCGCTCAAATCAGTTACACAGAAAATTTTACATTTCTGAGTACAGTGTTGAAGTATTCAACCTAACCATGCATCCAACTCTGTTTTACTTACACATTTTAAAAGAAGAATCACATTACAGAACCACAAAGAATTTAACCATTCAACAGGAGCAAACATAATTTGCATAAACCTCTTTCTTCCTGTATAACAACAGACTCTGAAATTAAGTTATATGTGTAACATGGTGCATTACGTATGACCAGTGGTCAATGGCACAGGACAAACACCCCAGAAAACAATGCCTTCTTTCTCCACACAGGATGTGAACCCCGAAACCAAAGGATGCTAACAATGTACCCATTACTACTTGGGTTTCAGCTCATAAGTTTTTTTGAATATAGTTAGGTATTTATAAATTTTTTAGCAAATTTTGAACTGGAATTTCAAGTCGGCCTTAGAAACAACAGAATAAGGAATATTTTAGGTTTTCACTCACTTTCTTATTTTTTTAAAAAAAATATTTATTATTTGTATGTAAGAAGAGCGAGAAAGAGAAAGAGAGAAAGGGCATCATTGCAAATGAATTCCAGATGCATGTGCCACTTTGTACATCTTGTTTTATGTGGATACTGAGCAATTGAACCCAGGGCCATTAGGCTTTTGCAAACAAGCACCTTCAACCACTGAGCCTTCTCTCCAGCCCTTCTTTCTTATATTTGATGTATTTCAGATCTAACTCTTTTATGCATGTGCAGTATGTGAGGTGAGTACACAAAAACTGCAACTCTGTGTTCAGAGAGAGATTAAGTCTCAGGGTAATACATAGATAAGAGATGGAGAAAAACACCTGATCTCCACTGCCCACAGGACTGGGGGTTACAGGGGTGCATGACCACACCCAGAAGTTGACGTGGCCCCTGGGAAATGAAATCCAGGCAATCTCAGGCACTCGTGCTTGCAGCAAGCACGCTTACCCACCGAGCCATTTCTCCAGCCCCAGATTTATCTTTTATGACACAAATATCACAATCCTTTAGAGCACTTAACAGAGTTTTGAAAGCCTGAGTCAGAGTAAACCATCTATTGAAAATGGAGTGAAGATGTCTAATTCTAGTAATTCTAGTATCTCTAGTAGAAATCTTGATATTCGGATATAATGTAATGTATTTTATCTTCAGAAGCCCATGTGGAGAGTCCCGTGTGGTGGTGCACACCTTTATTCCCAGCACTTTGGGAGGCAGAGAAAGGAGGATCTCCATGAGTTTGAGGCCACCCTGAGACCTCATAGTGAATTCCAGGTCAGCCTGAGGAAGAGTGAGACCCTACCTCAGAAAACAAAACAAAACTAAACAAAAATCTGCAATTTACATTGATCCTCCTATCTCTGCCTGCCGAGAGCTGGATGACAGGTCTGTGGCACCCCGCCTGGCAGAGAGAATGGGGCCAGGGCCTTGGTCACTGCAAAAGAACTCCAGACACATGCGCCACTTTCTGCATCTGGCTTTTAGTGGATGCTGGGGAATCAAGCTTAAGTCATTAGGCTTTGCAGGCAAGTGCTTTAACCACTGAGGCATCTCTCTAGCCCATCAGGAAAGATTTTGCATTTAAATATTTCGACAAAGTTACTTTTACAAGCCAGCATTTGAAGCTATGCAGAAAATATGAATCATAGAAAAAGCTAATATAAAAGTTTAAAATTTTAATATATCAGTGGTCTCTACACTAAACAACCCATCTTTGCTTTGGATGATAATTTTAATGATCAGCTTAGACAATTTCAAGTAGAGTCTTACTGACATTTTTCACAAAATCTATTTATTAAATTAAAAGCAATACAGGAAACATTACTGTGATAGTAACTCTTGGGCACCTTCTCAAAAGTGGCTTCAAGTTTTCTGAAGGCTCAACTGTAATTACTACTACATTTTCAGATATGACCTGGCAGGAATGAGTCTTAGAAATGACAGGCTAACAGTATTAACAGGGGATGTGACATTTTCAGTTCTAACATAGTGTGGATTTTCATTTCCTACTGCAAATGATGGACCATGAGTTCATAGCCAACCTACATGGCTACCCAACCTCCGTGTAATAAATACTAAATAAAAACCATTTGGTTCCACTGCTTCCCTGGGACTTTCTGATTCATTCAGCATCTATTTTAGGGGTAATTTCTCTGATATCAGTGACATAATTAGTTCCTTGATTTTCACTTTAAAAGAAATAGGCATTAAATAACATGGAATTTTAATCATTGGTATTATAATTTTGTAGATTTTCTACAGTTGAAGGAATTGTTAATAATTTAACATGTTTATGAGTGTCATTGTTATTGTTTCTTAAACAGATGAAAATTTAAAAAAAAGGAGCTTAAACGTCTGTCTGTCTTCAGCAACAAGGGACAATCACCTTTAGAACTGTTGCTAGCAGTGAACACAGTTAAAAAGTTTTAGCAGATATTTTCGTGGGGAACATGTTGACTCAAAAACAAATGGTCAGCCCAGGGTGGTAATACATGCCTGTCATCTAAGCACTAGAAATGGAGGCAGGGGGATCAGACTTCAAGGCTAGCCTTAGCAACATAGCAAATTTGAGGCCAGCCTGGGCTATGTAGGAACGTGTATAAGTTTAAAAAATATGCATGTAAATACACAAATAATCCTGCTCACATTATCAATTTGTTTACTCTTGAAGCTACTTCTGTCTTCCTTCTTACACTTCAGAGGTAAACAAAACACATTGGAAATCAATTTTCTGGAGCTTTGGGATAAGATGAGCCCTGGCTGTATACTTTAAACATTTTAATTTTTCTGAAAAATTCATGTATGGTAAGTCACATCATACACTAAAATTTACAGTCTCTGAGTAGCAGTAATTCCTGCTTCTGTCACTGCTTACAGCTTGACATTTTTTTTTTTAATATCATGAAATTTAACACTGCTAGTTCTGGCAGGATGTTAATCCTCAGTTATTTTCTCTCCCACAATTTGTATTCAAGAACCAGACTGATTGAATGAGTGGGGTAGCTGTGGCTTATCACACACAGTCCTGCTGACCGACTAGAAAAGAAATTTCCAAATACCCACAGCGTGGTAACTCAGAGCAGAGAAATGCTGATTCTGTTGAATGACATGTGCTTCCATGCAATATGACAAAGGTGTAATAGTCAAGCTCTCTGAAGAGTCACTTCCTTATGTTTGGTTTAATCCAGAGAATTGTTTCTGCTAAGCGTGTCCATCTCCCCTCTGGGCTATTTTGAGCTTCTAGAGTTGATGATCTCATGGAAGCCAGTTGACTTCTAGGGTGTGGAAAAAAAATTACATTTTGCTTTCATGCTATCAGAAGATACACCTAATTACTGATATTTTATGGACATTTACCCATATCTCAAAACTGTATTTTTTCTTTGATAACTTCATTTCATTTTTAGATAACACAAAAATTTACAAAGCAGAATTCCTGATGCACTGAATTGCTGTGGCAGTGTTGTCTCAAACAGTGGAATATAATAGATAGACTGGCTGGAATCAGATGTTGCTTGATTATAATAATACTTTTACTTTAGGTAGAGGAGGAAATTAAATCTAATTATGATTATTCACTTTCACCTGATATGTTATGTGGTATGTATCTAATTGGTTTATGTAAAGCAATTTTGGGATTTCAACATTAAATTTTATATATGTATGCATAAGTACTATTTCATCATCGTACAGATAAATTTTATCCAGTTTCATTGAATTAATGAAAAACACTTCTGAGTGTCTTCTATTTGCAGCTGCACAATAATGAGGTTTACCAACATATCTGGAGTCTCTTCAGTCTTACATAGTTTGATGGGCAGAGATACTGTATTCTGCTATTTTAGGTGGCATTTTATTCTTCAGTCATTCACTCATACAGTGTTGGGATGGGACCCAGAACAGGCAAAGGCAAGCACTATCCGGCACGCTCCCTTAAAAATGCTTTTATGTTGAGATAAAGTCTCACTAGGTTGCTCCCAGCACATTGTTTTATGTTTTTATTTTGAGACAAAGTCTTACTAACTTGATAAGTTTGGCCTTGAAGTCCCTCTGTAGCCACGACAGGTATTGAACTTGAACAGCCTCTGAGTAGCAGGCTAGTCCTGCAATACCAGACCTGGCTGATTGGAAAATTTTTAAAAATATATTTTATTTTTATTTATTTATTTATTTATTTATTTATTTATTTATGAGAGAGAGAGAGAGAGAGAGAGAGAGAGAGAGAGAGAGAGAGAGAGAGAGAGAGAGAGAGAGAGAGAATGGGCACAGCAAGAACTCCAGACACATACGCCCTCTTGTGCATCTGGCTTTATATGGGCACTGGGGAATCGAACTTGGGTCCTTCTGCATTGCAGACAAATGCCTTAAACGCTAAGCCATTTCTTCAGCCCTGATTGGAATTTTTGTAATAAATTATTGTTGAAATACATTTGCATTGCCCTTTGTTTCCTTTGGAAGTTTCTAGCTTACAATATTTACTTTACTTTATTAAAGTGTTAATAAATTACACATAAATTTACAAATTAGTAGAATGGTGATTTTCCCCATTTGTCCAAAGTAAGAATTTGCTTAGCAAATATCTACTGAGTGCTTGGTGCTGGTCATTATGCTAAGACTTGGCCTTTTTATCTCAGATCTTTAATTGCAGTTTAATTTTATAATACATTGGAGTTACCTTCACATTTCTAGGATAATGCACCTGACAAAAATCAGCTTTAAAGAGGAAAGCATTTTTTCTGTGTTTGCTTTGTGTGTGTGAGTTTTAATTTTGGCTTGCAGTCTTGACAAGAGGCTTAATGTTGGCAGGAAAAAGCATGGCATGAGCAGAAGCTGAACATCATTTCTGCCTCGGCAGGTGGAAAATAACAGCAAGAAAACAATCCAAACTCTGACAAGGAGAAGCTGGCCGTAACAACTCTAAGCCTGCTACCAACAACACACCTCCTCCAGCGAGGCTCATCTTCAATATTACCATCAGCTGGGACCAAGCATTTGGAACACATCAGTCTATGAGGGACAACTGATTGAAACCACCACATGACATTTTCTGTCATACAGTGATTTTGTTTTATTATAGTGATATCTAAATCCTTCTTTTTATTATAGTTTTGTTCTTATTCCAAAGTAATCTATTTGAAAAAATGGGCATGTGCAAAACTATATCTATTTTCTGATATTTTGAAGTACTTTAATATATATTTAAATATTGAATATTCCTAACATTTTTCTATTGATTGTGATATAGAAATTAAAATTGTTTATACCAATGATATTAATTACATGCATGTTTTAGATTCTTTAGAACTGTCATTATTTTTAGCTATATTCATCTATGTGTTGATTCCTTAGAAATATTTGATATTGACCTATTTAGATTTTCAAAACTATTTTTTTTTCAGTGAACGCTTTTTGTTTTCTCTGATACTTGGCTTATGCTGGCTTGTGAGTAAAACAATGAAGACTTTATTTCTGTATGCTTGTCTATTTTAAATGCAATAAAATTACTTTTACTTTTAAATTGATTTCATCATACCCTCATCTCAATGATTTTTTCCACTATTAATCTACTATTTATTGGGTAATTCGAAAAGCACAGTGTAACAGATTGGGACATAATCTTAATTATTTCTCACAAAACCCTATGAGATAGGTATTACATCCACATCTTGCAGATAATGCAAGAGTTTCAGAAAGAATAAGCCACTTACCCACTTCCCACTGCTAGGGAAAAGGCAAACCTTAATTTGATCCTCATCTATGTCTCATACAGGGATACTTATCTACATGTATGAGAGATCCATGTTTCCAAAGACAAAAGAAATTGGTTTTAGAATTTCATTTGGGATCCTTGTCATCATCTGAAAGCAAGTGTCTGCAAATCATTCTAGTTTGTTGAATCTGTTAATGTATCATCCGAAAGGCATTAGTGAAGCGGCCCAGTGAGCCCTCTGAAGCAACAAACTCTGCCTTAGAGCAACTAGCACTGTTAGGACCTTCTCATATATGTAACCGTGGATTCAAGGTCATGTCCACTCTAGCAAAAGAACCACCACAGCATTCAGCAGCAGCAGATTCATTGATAGTGGATTCATTCAATAGTCTCTTAGATGGTGAAAAAAAGGAACAAGTTCCCTTATACTGAAGGAAATGAACTCCATTAAGAACAAAAATAGCAGCCAGCATGGCGGTACATGTCTGTAGTCCCAGCATCCAGACTTGGGAGCTACAGGCAAGAGGATCAGGAGTTCAAAGTCATCCTCAGCTACAAAGCCGAGAGAAGAGGTCTGCTTGAACCCAGGAATTTGAGACTAGCCTGGATAAGCTAGGACACTCCATCCAAAAAAAAAAAAGTGATTAGATATCTGACAAATTATAGGAGCAAATTTTAGGGAAAAAAAAAGCCAAACCATCAACTATAGCGAGAAGAAGGGATTCTGGTTGAGATGATGATTTTATTATGCACTGAACATTTCTCTTAGGGGAGTCGCTATACAGTTATAAGCTAAGTACATATTTTTATATGAAAGATCAGAACATTTCTCTTGCCAACAACTTCTCATTTATCCATCTATGATATTATGTCAAATGCACCCATAATCTCAAGAATGGTTCTTTTGAGGAGGAAAAGTCATATATATCATTGAAGAGAAATAAAATTACTAAATAAAACTAACAAAATTTGATTTATAAAAGCAGTTTCTTAAAATAAGTATCAAGGAATCTTGGAGTCGAGTTTCTCAGGAAACAACCAGCAAATGATTTATTGGTTAAATTATCAATCACAGAGCTCCTGACAATAATATAAAATAAATGGATAATTCATTAAAATCTGACTTCCACATTCTAATTTTAATTGCTTTGAAACAATAAAATTTAGTAACTGATGTCTAATAAGCGCCTATTATAATTGCCAAACTGTGACATCAGCATGACTTGTTTCTGATCAGCTATATAAAACTCATCAGTTTTGCTTTTGGAGAAGGATAGTTGAGATTCCCAAAGAACAGAGGAGCAAGCTACCAGTGAAAGGGTGTGTTTGCTAATCTAGCACCATGATTCCAGTCTTAGAATCTCCCAAGTAGCTGGAAGGAATATGTGGGACAACGTAAGGCTGTAGGAAATGTAAAGGGTAACTTATCTTCTGGCCCCATTTTGGCTCTGGGTTAACACACAGGGTCTAGCTAATCCTGAGACTGGAGAGGAAAACAGAAGCTTTGAGATGTGGTGATGGAGGAGACCCCTCAGAGCAGAGGAATCTGTGTATCTAGGATGCAGCGCTGGAGTGGGCATCAGGACTTGGAGAATTCTTCTTGGCTTCCAGGTTCTTTTTAATATTTTCAAGTTTTTTTTTTAACCAGGTTTGGTATGTCATAGTTCTGAACCAGATACATTCTGACCACATTGCAAAAGTAAATCCAACCAGGAATTGGAGGCTCTGGAGCTCCTCATCCTTGGTGTCAACCCAATAAGTTTATTTATTATTTATTTTCAGTTAAGCTGCTTTGTGGTGGCACATGCCTTTATTTTTTTCAATATTTTACTTATTCATTTTCAAGCAGAGAGATGAGAGAGAGAAAAAGAGAGAGAGAGAGAACACCAGGGTCACCCCCTTGTGGGTCTATCTTATGTGGTACTGGGGAACTGAACCCAGGGCCTTAGGCACTGGAGGCAAGTGCCTTAACTGCTGAGCCATCTCTCCATCCCCCAATAAGTTTATTTTTGAGGGATAGCTTTCCACAGCTTTTTTTCTCATGATAAATATAATCAGCTTTTCTCATTCTTTTGAGTCAAATTACATTTGGTTTTCTTGGAAAATAATCTATTTCCTTTTTATAAGAAACAAATGGCTCTGTGGAGTAAGTTAACCTGAGCTTTACTTTACATATGGAAACTACTGCTTTTGTGACTTTCAAGAATCGGATACATTATTGATGATAGTCACTATACTGCTCAATAGACCTCTTAGAAATATTCTTGCTGTCTGGAGCAGGGCATGTTGGCACAGGCCTGCAAACACCAGCATTGGGAAACCGAAGCAGAAAGGTCACTTTCCGAGTTTTCAAGTAAGCCTTCATATTGAGGCCCTGTCTCAAAAATCTTCCTATCTATTTGAAACTCTGTATCTGCTAACATCTTCCCAACTCTCCCCTGGTAATCATTACTCTCTTCTTACTGTAGTTCAACCATTTTAGACTGTATGTATATGTGATATTTTGTGGTATTTCTTAAAGCATATATCCACTGGGTTCACCCATCAAACAGTACAATCAGTACTTTCTAAAAGCACAAGTCTGTTTCCAATTGTTGCTCAATAAATTTAGCAATATGAGTAATATGTACTTATGATTTCACATTTTGGGGGGTTCAGAGATAAGCCATGTGTTGCCCCTGCCTTATAAGACCACAAAAGGCTGTCTGGTAGAACTGTGAGAATTGGAGCCTGAGGGGGGGGGCAGTGATAGTATCAGTATTGAGTTTCTTGGCATGAATTTGACGTTTTTGTCTCCTAGAGTTTGCCCCTACTATTTTTTCATGTGTATTTTACATCATAATGGCTTGCTTGCCTCTTCAAAGCCAATAGAAAGTCTGTCCTTTCTGATATAATCAAGGAATATAAACACACAGTCAGGTCCATTTTTCTGTATCTATTGGTTGGAAGCTAACACCTTGCAGTCACATTCAAGGGCAGAGATTGAATCATTGGCAAGTCACTCTAGGTCCCGCCAGCATTTTAATTCATTTAGGGGAAAAAAAGGTAATATGCAGTAGTCACCCAATCTACAGTTTTGGATTCCATGACTTCAGTCTCATGAGATTACTATATATATATATATATATATATATATATATATATATATTCCATAATGAGTAACATTATTTAGTGGGCAAACAATGAGTTGATATCCCCAATTCCCCAATGCCCCCCTTCCCCATCCCCAATCAGCTGGATATCCTCCTCCCTGGGCCGTCTGGATCAGTCCTTGTGGCAGGGGACCATGGATAGCCTAGTACTCCGCCCAGTCCTCCTGGCCCAAGTGTGTTGATACTGAAGGGTGCCATGCCTCTGGATAGTCTCCCCCACTATGGCTCTCACAATCTTTCCGCCCCCTCTTCCGCTCAGTTCCCTGAGTCGTGGTGGGTGAGTATTAAGGCTGCTTTAATGTTGTGAACTTAGGGGTCTTTGTGTCGAAAATTGTTGGTTTCTATCACCCTGGCTTATCCTGTGTTAATTGAATGGCTGTGGCTATGGGTCCCTTGTTCATCCCATCATTCTCTGCAGGGTTCCATATGGATCATCCATGATATTGCGGTGATGGCTCATCTCTTGCCAGGATCTCAGCTATCTGCCTATGGTCGGATGGTAGGATTAGATGGGCCACAGCTCTCTCGCTGTATCCTGAAAAATACAAACACAATCTCCATTGGAGAGTGAGATCAGTCTAGGTTAACAAATATACACAAGTCTGGATGGCCAAGATTCTATTTTTAGTAGCCTCCCAGTCAATCACTCCCATAGTGCATCTTTTCTTGTGAGTCCAAGAGTACGGGATCTGGTGCATATCGCACTGAATCCCCAGTTCCAGTCAAGGGCTCCCCCTCACTAAGTGGAATATTTGGCCGAATTTAAAAACTGTTGATTGTCTCCCCCAGGCCCAGGTTTCTCTGTTGCACAAGTGCTCCTTCTTGGTTCCCTGTTCTCTCCCAGTAGGAGGTGTGGTCAGCCTGCTCATGGCCGCAGTCTGTGTTTCATGCCAGTGATCACTGTTTACTCCAGCTGTTGTTGATCAGCTTCCTATTGCAGCTTCTGCAGTGCCTTCCAGCACTGCACTAACTGGCATCTGGTGGCTGGTTACTATTCCGGACCTAGAAGGGTCTCTCAATACTGATCAGTGGCATTCTGAGGTTTCTTCAGCAACAGGGTTGGGCCTCAGGCCTGGGGAGGGCACTCAAGAGCTTTGACAGAATAATGTCTTGTTTTTGGAACCTCATGGGTCACTTTAGTCAATAGCACAGTGAGGGAAGGAACTGGTGGCTGGGACCAGGGGTTGTCAGACTGATCAATTATTCACAGGCTTAGACTCTCTCCCCTACTATTCATGGCCCCTCTTGCCAGTCAACGCCCACTACTTGTACAATAGGAAACAGTATGCTTGTGAGGTGTTGCGGTCAGCATTCTAGTTACTGCACAGAAAGAACCCAAGGAAAAGCGGCTTGTAGAGGAATGGGTTTATTTGGCTTATGGACTTGAGGGGAGACTCCATCCTGGCAGGGAAAACGATGGTATGAGCAGAGGGCTGGACATCACCTCTGCCACAGCACTGCAAACAGCGGCAGGAAGGTGTGCCAAAACTGGCAAGGGGAAGCTGGCTTATAACCCCATAAGCCCGCCCCCAACAACACAACTTCATCGAGGTTGTAAAACCCAAACTGCCATCAGCTGAGGATCGACTTATCAGAACACATTCAATTGTTTGTGGGGGACACCTGTATCAAACCATGACAGTCCGCCCCTGGCCCCCACAAACTAATAATCATTCAAGATATAAACACAATATGTTCAGCTCAACTCTTAAGTCCCCACAGCTTTCAACTGAGCCATAATACCAAAAATAAACCCATAATGGCACAGAACATTCACAATGCAAACATGAGGCACAGCAAAAACAGATTGACCAATACAATACAAGATTTAAGACAAACAGGGCACCATCAATCTCTAACTCCAAGCTCAATGATTCTTAACCAATAACACAAGTCTCTTGGAGATTCAATTCCGCCCCTCCAGCTCGGCTACTCACAGTCCGGGAAAACGTCATCCGGTACTGGCAGCTCGCCTTGGCAC
>PVHP010008901.1:0-51857 GCA_004024765.1 Zapus hudsonius
AGAACTCCAGGTCAGGGTTCTGGCTCTTCTTTTGCATATCTATCCTTAGTATTTTACATCCAAAGTCCCCAGGAGGCTAGGCCAAAGTGGTACTTCCTCTAGCCAGAAGCCTGGAGACAATTAATAATTTTAATAAATCCTTAATTCTTTTGGGGGACATTATTCAAACTACCACAGTGGCAGAATGAGACTTTGGCCCATTGTGCATTTGGAAGGAATCTTGCCTTGTCATATTACCACAGTAGTCCAAGCCCTGTTCATATATTGCTTAAATTACTTCCTATACTAGCTTTTTGATTTTGGTTGCCTATATGACAGCCAGAATTACCTTTAAGATCTAATCATCACTCTTCTACTTAAAACACACTAGCTTCCCATTTACTCTTAGGATGAGAACCCTAATCTTCCCCTTGACCTACATGTCTCTGCAAAACACACTAGCCTCCCATTTACTCTTAGGATGAGAACCCTAATCTTCCCCTTGACCTACATGTCTCTGCGTTATAGTTTCTTACTCACTGCCTTCCATCCAGACCATCACTCCCAGGGTTTCGGTTAGGTAGGCCTTCCAAGGGAATGATTGGCCAAATGTTCTCTCAAGGCCCAGGGCATAGATATTTTGGGATTCACACCATCCCTGTTGCAGCTTCTGAACTCTAGCATGTAATTCAAATACAGTCATAGGCAGTGCATATACCAGTGGTTCCAGAGCTCCTATATGTATATATATATATGTGTTTGATAGGTGTTCTGTGGTGTCCTGTGTGCATACAGATGCCAGGAAAGAACGTTGGATGTCACTCTATATTGCTTATCTATTTACTTCTTTGAGATGGGGTGTTTTCGCTGAATCTGGAGCTTTTGGTGGTTTCACAAGCTTTAGTGATTCTCCGATCTCTGCTTCCCATAGGACAAGGATGACAGATATGCCTATTGATTTCTGTGGGTTCTGGGGAATGGAACTCAGAAGGTCTTGTGCCTCCTTCAGCCCTCATGCTCACACAGAAGGCACTCTTAACCACTCTTGTAGTCAGGTTTCTCATTACTAGCAGAAAGAACCTGACTAAAAGCAGCTTGTGGATTGAAAAGATTTATTTTGGCTTATGGACTCGAAGGGAAGCTCCATGATGGCAGGGAAAAGAGTGACATGAGCAGAGGCTGGACATCACCTTCTGGCCAACATCAGATGGACAATAGCATCAGGAGAATGTGCCAAACACTGGCAAAGAGAATATATTGCCAACAAGGTTCTAATTCCCAGATTGTCATCAGCTGGAACCAAGCATTCAGAACACATAAATTTATGGGGGACACCTGACTCAAACCACCACACCACTGAGCCATCTCTCCAGCCCTGTTTAGAGTGTGTGTGTGTGTGTGTGTGTGTGTGTGTGTGTGTGTGTGAATGTGTATACAAGTGTTCATGTTTGTGGCATGTGCATGTGAAGGTGTATGCAAGCCACAGTGGGTATGTGGAAGTCAGAAGATAATGTTTGGGTCAATCCTCACCTTTCCACCTTGTGTGATCAGGGTGCTCTAGATTCTTACTTTGCTGTTCTCTGTTGCATTTCAGTGAGCTTTCTGGAGAATTCTTTCTCCACCTCCCATCTCATCATCAGCATCTTCATGCTAGGATTACAGAAGCCCCTTCACATCGCCTCTGGCTTATTCTTTTTTATCATAGAATCTGGAGATTGAATTTACTGAGCCATCTCCCCAGTCCCGAGTTTCATAATTTCTATGTGTCATGAAATGTTTTATTTTTTTCAACCGTGTAAAAATGTAAAAACCATTGGTGGCCCACATAAAAGAAGAGGTAGTTGCCTAGATTTTGAGTATAGAATGTAGTTCACCATTCCCTGCTAGACAGTTTATTTAGTTTGCTTGTGTATATCTGTATATGTAATGTGATGTGTGTGGTATGTTCACATGTATATGCCCTTGCAGCACCCCATGCACTCACCTGTGGTGGGGGCCCCTTGCCTTCAGGCCAGAGCAGAATTTGGGTTTCCCACTCTATCGCTATTCTGCCCATGCTTGTTTGAGCCGGAGTCTCTTACTGATACTGGAGCTTGCTTCTTTTCAGGAGCCTGGGTCTCTGATTCTCTGATCTCTGCTCCTCTTTGCAGGACTGAGACTACAGGCACATGCAGATGTGCCAAGCTTTTTATGAGGGATCAAACTCATTCCGTTTCAGACAGCTCAGGCCATCATGCTTGCACAGGAAGTTCACTTACCTGTTGATCCATTTCTCTAGCCCTGTCTAGACATTTTAAAGTACCAAGCCCCTTATTGACTATCAGCCACTGGCTTATCCTGCTCTCTGCTCTGAAACCACCCTGCTTCTAGTACAGCGTAAAAGCTGTCTCCTTAATGTCTCTGCTCAGCATTCTGAATATACTATCTTTAGGCTACATTTCTGTGGCATTTATTTGTGCTACTTACTTGATATTTACCAGTCTTAATTCTTATTTCCAATCTATAATACAGATAAGTGCTGGAGTACTAAAGTTACATTACCTAATGCATCTGTGTCCTTGTTAATAGGTTAACTTTGAGTATACTGAGAAGTTCTGAGGTGACTCGGGATTATATATCATTGTGTCAGAAAGTCTTGACAGTATAAATCTTTTATAAATGGTACTTTGCTAGATAGTTAGATAAAGTGAGTTCTTTTGCCATAATGTTGTTGGAGGATTAAAGGTTGATTATCTGTTGGCTCTGGTGTCCTTTGCTCGCACTCACCCACTTTGTCTGCAGTGCTGCTTATTTCAAACCGAGCTACAGGAATCAAAGTCTGCATTACGCATTGAGAAAGTATAGTCAAGAGAGTATTTAGGTCATGTTGAATTGAGATAAATGACAGAAAGAAAAGCAGTAGCATTTGTAGAGTATTTGAAATTGTTCTTTGGACTTTGAAATGATACACAGGAAACCAGTGAACTTTAGCAGGGAAGCATAAGAACTGGGTTGACAATGATGGACAGGGTCGGGTCAATGTGACAGCCAAACATTTTTGCTGTGTTTTTATATTGTTGATTTTTGTTACTTTGCCACCTGGTTAAAAATTTGACCAATATTTTTAGAGAGTACATAATAATGAAGTTGAAGGGGAAAACATGGAGAATAGCTATCAATCTTGTTCTAGATCAGTCCTAAAGCTGGGGGTGGCTTCATCTTAGGAACAGGCACAGCATCTAAAGAACTTTCTAGGCACTGTCTTTATAAATCCAAACACAAGACGGCTAGTGTGTGGTATAGTGCTATTGCTCACATAGTTTAAAGTTTATGAGGGAGAGAAGTAGTCACTATTTTCAACTCATTCTAGCATTTTTATTCTCCAGTGAGCAGGAATGCTACCTCATCCTGTTGAGAGCTGTGATGAGAGAGAGCACTAAATCACAGCATGTACTCCATAGTAAGCCTGCGGAAGGTGGAAATTCCATTATGTCTCAAGATAATCACTGTGGTGTTTATCAAGAAAAAAAACCTTTAAAGCTATGCTGGTTTTTTGCATATTGGTTATGAAAACTTGATGTTGAGTTTTATTAATTTAAAAGGGCCTCACACTGTAAAAGAAAGTTCATCTTTTAGTCATCTGAAATGTAATTTTGAATTTCCTAAGCAATATCTGGAAAGTAAAAAGTTAATTTTATTTGTAAAAAAAACCTGGTACTAGCACTTTGCTTTTGTAAATTATTTTTTGCAAAGCAGTCACTCTGAATGGTTGAACAGCTTCTTAAGTTGACTGAAGCTTTTTTTAAAGCACACAGATAAACTCAATTGCTATATTTGTAGTACTATTAAGAGGCAACTTTATTTCACATTAGTATTGCAATCATAGTGTTAAAATTCTTTTTAAAATTTGTAGTCCATCTTGTATCTTCAAGGATTTGGGATGTTTTGCAAAGAAAACATACTCTACATGTACTCATATACTTAAATAAGATAAATTACATTTAAAAACCATATAGAAATCAATTTTCTCACAACAATAAATTTAATGGATTACTTAGCTCTTATTATCATTTTTAAAAGTTTATGCTGCTGGAGAGATGGCTCAGCAGATAAGGCACTTGCCTGCAGAGCCCAACAATCCAGGTTTAAATCCAAAGTACCCATGTAAAGCCAGATGCAGAAAGTGGCGTATGCATCTGGAGTTTGTTTGCTTTGGCTAGAGGCCCTGGTATAAATCACTCCCTCCCTCCCTCCTTCCCTCCCCCCTCCCGTCTTTCTCTGCTTGCAAGTAAAAAATATTTAAAAATACATTTTTTAGTTTTTAAATTAATCTGTTTTAATTGACAAAATTCTGTTTATCTTTTACAGTATGTTGTTTTGAAATAGGCAGACATTGTGAAATGACTAAGTCAAGCTAACTATATGTGTCTTGGTTCATTTATACTTAGGTTATGGTTTCTGATGAACTGCACATGTTCTTGAAGAGGAAAAAGATTCTGGCTCCAAACTCTTAAGATGGCTTTGGCACATAGATCTTAATGTAAAAGACATTGAATGACATAATTGATGTGCTGTGGGGGACTGATTTTTATCAGCTAGTTATATTTTTAAAAAATTAGAGTATGATCAGTGAAGGTAAAGGCTGTAAAGTTTTGGTGTATTAGCAGGCTGCACTCAAAGCAGTATTTTTTAGGATAGTCTGTACTCATTTTAGGTAGAAGGAGAAACTTAAGGTCAGCTTTCACTGTCACACTTGTGCTGTTCTAAGGCCTGTAATTTCTCAGCAGCTTTTAGGGTGTTGATTTGTGTTACTGGATTCCAAAAATACATCTTTAAAAGTTTTTTTAAATGTTAAATATAATAAAAATACAGAAAACCACAGGCCACTGTTGCCTGCTCTTATCCTCCGTGTATCTGTTCTCCTTGTGGACTCAGATCCCAGCTTTTCTTAGTGGTTATAATTCTGTACTGTCCTTGAATATGCTAGGACTGAAATGGCCCCAGGTTTGACCACTAGGAGTCCCTCTCATGCTGGCTCCCATGTGCTTTAATTCTCTCTTGATTGTTGTGAGGACGTCAATGCTTTCTGCTATAAGCTGCTACATGCTTATCTTGTACATCTTGGCCACCATTCTAGAACCAGCTATGTTTCTAAAGACTCCTGCCTGGTTCTTTTTAATGAAAAATGATCTAGAAATGCAGTGTTCAGATGTTGTGTGTTCATTGCTACTTCATATATCTGTGGGTGTGCTATATTAGGCAGAATTAGGAAACATATTTATACACATGTATAATTTAGAAATCTTGAGTTCACCTGATAGGAACATGTCCAGTCTACTTTCATGGGGTTGTTCTTTGCCGTGGTTCTTCCCCAGTTTTGTATTTCTTTACTCTCAGCAATATCAGCTGAATCTGTGTACTTTATGAGAAGATAGCAACTGAGTGTAGATGAGTCAAGACATCATTCATTTGCTTGGCCCTTTAATACATCTCAAACCATTTCAGACTTGCTTTATTTGTGCAAGTACAGATACTACAAGGAGTTGGGGGTTCATTTGAAGCTCTGGCTTTGTCCAGAATAGAGGGTGTGGTCAAGGACTGTTTGCATCAATTCTCCGCTTGCTTTGCACTCTGGCTTCTTGGGTAGTTTAGGGTTTCTTTTTAGCACCACTGCAGCCTTAGCTCTGATCCATGCTCAGGCTCAATAGTGCCTGGATTAGAAAGCCACAAGCTAGCAATTTGTGCTTTTTCCAGATGCAATTTATTTCAGATGTTTTAGTTGTTTTCCTGTTGCTTTCTGTGCTTTTATTGGGGGATGGGTTAAGAGAGTCAGACCGTGCCACCACCACACCTGCCATCCTGGTGGAATCAGAAATAGGATTGCTTTATCAATTTGAAATTGCTTGCTTTATTTATTTATTAGTACCAGGTAGAGTCCCACCCTAGCCCAGGCTGTCATGGAACTCATTCTTTAGTTTCAGGCTGGCCTTGAACTCACAGTGATCCTCCATCTCCCAAGTACTGAGATTAAAGCCTTGTGCCACCACACCCGACTGTTTTTATTCTTTATTAATACCCAATTACTTTGGTCTTTATAAGGCAAAAGGAAGTGTTTATGTGAGCAAAGTCTTTTTAAATATCAACTGATTTTTGCTTCACATATTAGGTGAAGCAGTTTTAAGATGAAAGTTTGATAGAAGTGAGAAACAGAAGTGATCCTTTAGCATTATGTCCATATTTTATAATGTCTAGCTCTTCTGCTAATATGGAATGTCAAAGTTCCTTTTAAGAGGAGCTAGTTTAGGTGTTATAACCACCAAATAATTAGGTTATTTTTTAACATTTGTTTGTCAACCCTCCAACACTTCTGGGTAGAATAAATAATGCTACTTGTGTTTAAAGTCTCATTTTTAAGAATGATAGTAAATATTTGTGATACTATCTTTAATGTTTTAGGGATTTTTATTTAGAATTTATTTTACCTTGCAGCTTTGCTTTCAGTATAGTATGTTATCAAACATCCATATCAGATAAAAATCACATTCACATTTTATTGAAATATATTATCTTGTCTCAATATTTACTGAATCACAATAGTAAATCAGTTATTTGTTATATCTTTATAAACACATCTTTGAAACATGAGCCTGTCTCAGAAAAGTGATTATAGTTATAGTCATTCATGTATGGGTATACCAGGGTCTCTTGCCACTTTATGTGGGTGGCTGGGGAGTCAGTAGGCTTTGCAAGCAAGTGTTTTTAACCACTGAGCCATCTCCCCAGCCTCACAGTTGAGCTCTTTAGTATATTTACAACCATCATCACAATCTAACTTGGGAACATTTCATTTCTCAAAAAATCCACCATACTCATTTATAGTCACTCTTCATTCTCTTATAGTTCTATTTCTAACCCTGTTAAACAACTGCTTGTCTGGAAACAAAATTATGCCAAATTATAGATTCAATTAATTGGCTTTTGTTTATAGTTCATGAATTGGGTTGACATCCATTGTACAAAACAGCATGAAAACTCTCACTGGGCAATAGCCACAGTAGCAGAACAGTGGTTTTGTTTGTAAAGTTGTAACAGAAAAAAGAGAATAATGTGTGTGTTGGGGGGGGGGTGTTAAGCAGATTGATTAACTTCTGGTTACTTTTTGTGAAGGTTAAACTAGAAGGAATATGCATATTACTCTGACTCAGATGGACTAAAATCTTTTTCAGGAAATCTAGTTTCCTTTGGGATCTGTTTGCGTCCTTAAAATTTCAGTTGAATTATGTGACATTAAGAATGAGTAACTCCATTTTGGTTTAATTTGCTTTCTTGGAACTTAGTTCAACAGTGGACTCCCATTTTTTGTTTTGCTTTACACATGAATCTACTTATAAATTTGACTGCTCTATACATTTTATAAAATGTGTTCTTGTGACTGGCTTTACATTCTTTGAAGTTTCATCTCTATCTAGAAAATAGTGTATTTTATTGCTAAATAATATTCTATTTTATGAGTATGTCACATTTAATCTATAAGCCATATTTAATTACTTGTTTGGATATTTGGGTTGTGAACACTTATGGGCTATTTTGAATAATGCTTCTGTGAACATTTATATTAAACTTTTTATGTGAATATATGCTTTTGATTAATTATATGCCTTATAGAATTGCTAGGTCCCGTTTTAAAACTCTGTATTAACTTTGTGTATAACTGCATTTTCCAAAGTGTCTGTACCATTTTACATTCCAAACAGCAGTGAATGAAGATACCAGTTTCTCTATGATCTCACCTCTTGCCACCTTTTCAAAAAAATTACTGACATTCTGGGGCTTGAAGGGGTTGGATTTGAAGTGATGCTGAGCATCTTTACATTACCCCAGCGTCAATAATGCTGAGCATCTTTGCATTACCCCAGGTTTGGTGATGCTGAGCATCTTTGTGTTACCCCAGGGTTGGTGATGCTGAGCATTTTTTCGTTACCCCAGGGTTGGTGATGCTGAGCATCTTTGTGTTGCCCCAGGGTCAGTGATGCTGAGCATCTTTGTGTTACCCCAGGGTTGGTGATGCTGAGCATCTTTGTGTTACCCAAGGTCAGTGATGCTGATCATCTTTCATGTGCTTTTATTCTGGGTATTTTTTGAAAAGATGCCATTCTGGTTCTTTGCCCATTTTCAAATTGAGTTATTTTACTTCTTATTGTTAAGTTGTAAGGGTCGATCTCTCTTTCTTTCTTTCTCTCTCTCTCTCTCTCTCTCTCTCTCTCTCCCTCCCTCCCTCCCTCCCTCCCTTCCTCCCCCCTCTCTCCCTTTCTCTTCTTCTTTCCCTCTCTTCCCCCTCTCTCTCCCTCTCTCCCTCCCTCCCTCCCCTTTCGATACATGCATGGCCCTAACCAAAAACACATGACTTGTAAGTGTGTTCCTCCATACCTTGGAATTTTCACTTATTTAGACTTAGTATTCTTTGAATTAAAAAAAAATTATCTTGGATTTTGTTTTGCTTTTTTTTTTTTCTTCTTTTGAAATTTTTTCTCCCTGGTGCTAAGATCAAATCCAGGCTACTTACTGTTCTGCCACTGAGACAAATTCTCAGGCCCTACAAAGCATTTAAAATATGACAGTCTAACTTTTCAATTTTTCCTTTCGGTGTTGTGAGCTTTGTGTCATGATCATTGCCTCGTCTAAGCACGAAAATAATTATTTTTTTCTAATAAATGTTTTTTAATTTAAGATCTTTTATTTAGACATGTATCCATTTTGAGTTAACTGTTCTGTTTTACCTTGTATTATCATTTTAAAACATCTTAAAAGCACTATGAAAAATATGAAATCATAGGATTTCAGGGAGAATTCCTGAAAATGAGGCTTGGGTGGCAGCAGCTTCTCTGCAGCTGGTGAAGGTCCCGAGACAGTTCAGTCCTTGACCAGATGGTGGCAGTAGAGCTTTTGTGACTGAATTCTGAATTCTACTTATTCTAAACTCTAAAAAAACTTACGTGTCCTCTTGGTGTATTTGGCCTGTCTTCTTTTTTGGCAATAGGTTGTTGGTTGCTAAGCTTAAAGTCTCTTTTAAGATTCTTTAAGAATTATTTAAATTTAAGGATTCCTTCCCCCATGAGTTTATTTAGGTTTCTCAGTTTATGAGATCAGTTTGTGAAATGTGGGCATGATAATTGAGATCTTGCTTAAGAGCTCCAAACTTAGGACATAATTCTCTCAAATTCTGTAATTCATTTTATCCACTTTTTCTCACTCCTGCCCAAACTCTTCCTGTAGAGATAAAGTACTAGACTAACAGTCAAACTGTTGATTAATGGAAGCTTACTCAAGAGAAAACTAGCAACTTGCAGTGCAGTTTTGATGGTATATCATGTACAAGTTGAACACATGGGTAACTTTGGTTTTCTTCAATAATAAACTTTGATGTCATGTCAGAATAGAACCTCAGATGTCATTTTAGAACTGAATATTAGCATGACAATTAGGTGAGTCGATTATTCCCTAACAGTTGTTTTCAAGATAAAGAAAAACATGGCCAACATTTATTGAGCACTTCCTGCTTATTAGGCACTATGCTAAGTGCCTTATGTATATTATCTTATTTTTCTCTGAAAACAGTTTTCAAAGGTAAGGACTACTTTTGTCCCTTGTTCAGGGCAGAAATAGGTTCAGAGAACTTAATTTGTCTAAGGTCACATTATGAGATGAAGTTTATAATTGATTGGAGTATATTTCTGAAGTTCAATTTTTCACTAGATGATGTGTCTATATGCATCACTGCAACTTGTATTTGTTTAAATTTAATAATCCAGTTTGAAAATCTTAGCCCAGGAGTATTTCCCTTAGCTTCTGAGAAACAAACAGCATGCTCAGGAACTTCATGGAATTTTAGCCATACTTCACTTTTCCACTAGAGGTCGTAACAGATGTTTTTTTTTATGTTACTGAAATAGAAATGGAATGACTTATTACTATTCTATTGTTAGAAAGAACATATTTATTGCATATAACTGGTATAGTACTTTCCCTGTTTTGTTTTTGTACTGCAGGTTACTCATTTTTGGATCCTATGACAGAGAAGCAAATGTTCATTGCACTCTTGAGTTGAGCAGTGGTGTTTGGGAAGAAAAACAAAGGAGTTCTATTAAGACGGTAAAATGGGTAGTTTTACATCTGTATATGCATTTTGTACTCTGTAGGCATGCTTTTATTGACATTTCTATATTCCTAGAGCTATTGCTGGTCATATGCATAGCTATGAGCAATTCCTACTTGTCTTGTTAACAATGCAACATTGGTCACAGGAAACTGGTTAATAATCAAGACGGCATAATAAATAGTCTGATTAGATTTCTTTTCAGGATTTCAACACTTTGTTTAAGTTAATGAATCAGAAAGAAATAATTGGACTAAATATAGAAGAGCATTCATTCACTGCTTTTCTAAATAATTTGTGTGAAGTGCTGTTGTAGATACTGAGGAAACAGCTAAAGACAGACAGAAGCTATTCCTGTAGCCTTGGCGTGGGCCGAAAGGTGTGGTATGGTAGAAGACGAGGGTGGGGGTGAGCCACACCTCACAGAACAGAGCAAACAGTCAACCAGTAAAGCAAGAGAAGTTGGAAGTTATGACAGAGGAAGCTCTTTAGATTTAGAGCTTGTAGGGAAGGCCCTTGATTTCTTCTGGAGCAGCTTGCCAGAGTGAGTATAGGATACCCAGGGAAATTTGAATCACAAAAAACCGTTAGTAATTTTTTAGTATAAAAATAAGTCTCCAGTATCTCAGGGTATCTGCCAAATGTGTCTAAATCATGCATAGATGACCAGGGAGCATTTTTATGGATGGCCCTTTAAATTTTAAATTGTTTCTACTTTATATAGTGACTGATGTGTTGTTATATGTTAAAAATTGGTGGTGTGAAATTCTCTTAGAAGAAATACAGTAATTTTGATCTAATTAGGAAAGTAGGGAGATATTAAATTAAACTGGTAATGGAGACTAGACTGACCCACAGAGCTTGAGGTTTTGAAAGTTATAGGAGCTGTTGAAGATTTTGAACATGGTAATAACTTAGTCACAACAGAGGATTAGGGGAGGTATCCTACCCCAACTTTAAATTACAGTTCAAACAACTTGAAGTAGCACTTCCAAGGAGTAACAAACCAGTTTAGAGTTTGTGCTAAAAGACATAACTACATAAACAAGTATTGTTTTATTATTGTCGTTGGTACTGGTACACTAAGGCATTTTCATACAGGTATATGTTGTACACTGAGCACGTATAAGTCTCACTGACTCACAGTTTCCTATTGTCTCTTTCTTACCCCTCCCAGCCCCAGGTAGTCCTCATTGATCCCTCAGATAGTTATGTTCTGCGCTCATGTCATATGTGCATACACTGTTTTGTATAAAGTCTAGGAGTCACAAATAGGAGAAAATGTGGGATATTTCTCTTTTTGAGATGGACTTAATTCATTTAATATAATTATCTCCTGCAAATAAAAAACTTCTATTACGTGTGTATATCTATATGTTTATGTATGTATATATACATGTGTATGTATGTGTATATACATATTATATTACATTTCCTTTATCCATCCCTCTGGTGTTGGACATGTAGGTTTGTTCTATAATTTATTCTGACTAGTACTGCAATAAACATTGATGTGCAAGTATTTCTGTGCTGCGTTAACTTGGAGTCCTTTGAGTAAATACCAAAGAATGGTAAAGTTGAGTCCTATGGTAGAACTATTTTTATTTCTGTTAAAAGTCTCAATGTCAAGCTCAGCATGGTGGCTCACATCTTTAATCCCTGTACTCATGAGGCAGAGACAGAAGGGTTGCTGTGAGTTCAAGGCCACCCTGAGACTACATAGTGAATTCCAGGTCAGCCTGGGCTAGAGAGAGACCCTACTCAAAAAGCAAAAACAAACTGATGAAAAA
Source organism: Zapus hudsonius (assembly GCA_004024765.1). Classification (NCBI taxonomy): domain Eukaryota; kingdom Metazoa; phylum Chordata; class Mammalia; order Rodentia; family Dipodidae; genus Zapus; species Zapus hudsonius. Next base: position 11,902 of record PVHP010008901.1, read on the forward strand.
CCAACAAAAAATCTCAAGGCTGGTTTCCATAATTCCTGGACTAGTTTACATTCCCATCCGTAGTGTGTAAGCTTCCTTTTTGTCCATATCCTTACGAGTTGCTGTTAATTATTTTCTTACTGACTTCCACTCTGGCTATAGTGACATGGAATTTCAATATAGTTCTGAGTTACATTTCTGTGATGGTTGCTGAGTTTTTTTCATGTGTTTAAATTAGCCTTTTGTGATTTATCTTTTCAGAACTCTGTTCATTTCATTAGCCCATTCATTGATTAGGTTGCTTGATCCCTTATTGTTTAGCTTTTGAGTTCTTTTTGTTATTTAATTTTCATTATGCACATTACACATGGCACTATGTTGCATTAGGACATTTTAATACAAGTACATATTGTACACTGCATATATTCTTTCCATATTCCCTACCCTCCCTTTCTCACCTCTCCCTGCTCTCGTTAGTATTTAGGTTGCATTCTAGATGTTAATCCTATGCCAGTATACAGCTATCAAAGGTTTTTTCCCATTTTGCAAGCATCTCTTCACTCAGTTAACTGCTTACTTCCTTGAGTTTTGTCAACTGTTGGCATTATTCTCTGAGTGAACAGAATCCTATTCAGAAAGTCTTTGCCTATGAGTGTGTCTTGAATTATTTTCAGTACTTTTTCTTCTACCAGTTTCAGAGTTTCAGGTCTCACGTGTAGGTTTTGATCTATTCAGAATTGATTTTTTTTTTTGTACAAGGAAAAGAATCTAGCTTTATTCTTCCCCATGTAGACATCCAGTTTTCCTAGGACCATTTGGTGAAGAGGTTGATTTCTCCCTAGTGTATATTTTCTGGCATCTTTGTAAAGAATTCAATGACTATAGCTGCATTGGTTTATATCTAGGTCCTCTGTTCTCTTGCATTGATCTGTGTCTTTTTCTGTTAGTACCTGTCATGGTTTGATCCAGGTGTCCCCCATAAACGAACGAATGTGTTCTGAATGATCGGTCCCCAGCTGATGACAGTTTGGGTATTAGACCTTCACGGGAGCTGTGTTGTTGGAGGTTGGTTTATGGGTGTTATAAGCCAGCTTCCCCTTTCCAGTGTTTGGCACACCTTCCTGTCACTGTTGCAGTGCTGTGGTGGAGGTAATATCCACCCCTCTGCTCATGCCATTGTTTTCCCTGCCATAATGGAGTCTCCTCTCTAGTCTGTAAGCCTAATAAACCTATTCCTCCCAAACAGCTTTGGTTGGGTTCTTTCTGTACAGGAATGAGAGAAAGGTTGACTAAAACAGATTTGTTACCAAGATGTGGGGTTTGTTGCTTCTAGAACTTCTAGAACCCTGATCTTGTGGCTTTGGGCCTTTTGGAAGTGATCTGCAAGAAAAATGTGGAAGAATTTGAAACCTCAGTGTAAGAGATGCCTTGCAGTGCTGTAAGCACAGCTTTATGGACCATTCTGGTCAGAGTTGAAAGACCTGAATGCAGTAAGGACTATGGACTGTGAGGTCTGTGAGGGTGAGAAAGAACTTTTCAGGACTATTCCAGAAGCAGTTTGTGTGAGAGGCTTGCTGCATTCTGCCTGCCTGTGACCTGAGAACTTGTGCAGGGTTGCTTTGCATAGAAATGGACTGGTGCGAGCAGATAGAGATGGCACAGAAAGAAAGGAAATCTTTGGACTGAAACTTCTGCCTGTTCAGCTGCAATTGTTTGAGAGATTACAACCATTGAGATTTGGCCAGGTGATCTGCATTGGGACAGCAGGAAGAATGTGGACTCTTTGAAGTAAGGGATCTGAATGCTCTGTTCCTCCTGGATTAACAAGTTGGTAGCCCACCTGGTATTATGGAGTATAACAAATGCAGGAAAAGTGGGTCATTGGATTTACAACAGTTTTGTTTTTGAAAAATGGCCATTGGCAGTGTGAACCAGGTGTGCTGGATTGCCTGCATGGAGGCCTGATGGAGACATAAGGATGAACTGTGGTTTGCAGTGGAGTGAAATGCCAGAACTATGGGTGACTGCCAAGGTGAACTGCCAGCACCAGATGAAGTTTTCCCGGACTGAGTAGCTGAGCTGGAGGGGCAGAATTGGATCTCCAAGAGACTTGTTACTGGTTAGAATTATCTTGTATTAGTTCAATCTGCTTTTGCCATGCCTCATGTTATCTTTTTCAGTGTGAATGTTCTGTGCCATTATGGGTTTGCTTTTTGGTATTATGGCTCAGTTGAAAGAAAAACTGTAGGGACTTATGGAGTTGAGCTGAACACATTGTATTTACATCATGTATGATTATTAGTTTGTGGGGGCCAGGGGCGGACTGTCATGGTTTGATCCAGGTGTCCCTCACAAACAAATGTGTTCTGAATGATCAACCCCCAGCTGATGGCAGTTTAGATATTAGAACCTCACTGGAGCTGTGTTATTGGGGGCGGACTTATGGGATTATAAACCAGCTTCCCCTTGCCAGTGTTTGGCACACCTTCCTGCCGCAGTTTGCAGTGCTGTGGTGGAGGTGATGTCCACCCCTCTACTCATGCCATTGTTTTCCCTGCCAGGATGGAGTCTCCCCTTGAGCCCATAAGTTCGGGTTCTTTTTGTTGCAGCAGTGAGAGAAAAGTTGAGTACAGCAGTACCATACTGTTTCTGTTTCTGTGGTTCTGTAAAAGAACTTGAAATTGGGTATGGTGATACCTTTGCAGGATTCTTCTTGCTCAGGATTGCATTGGGTATCCAAGTTCAGAACAGCTTTATTGTTTGTGTGGCTTGATTGGTCATAACTTGCTATTGTTACTGGCCTTTTCAACTTTCATTATTTTATTTGCAAAGATATGAGATTAGACAGCTTTAATATTTTATAGAAAAGGTCAGTACGTCTTTAATCTTGAATCATTACTTTAGATTTTAGCACATTGTCACAGTTAGCTTTCAAGAAAGAAATCTAGTTACTTCTTACATCTGATATTGAAATGTTAATAACAGCGTCTATAGACATTAAATTATAATTGGATGACTTTAATGTGTTTTCTTATTTTAAAAATTTAGCAGGTTCTTACTCTAGCCTGGGCTAACCTATAACTTATACTGTAGCCCAGTCTGGCTTCAGACTCACAGGAATTCTCCTGCCTCAGCCTCTCCAGTGCTGATATTAAAAGTATGAGCCACCATGTCAAGGAAAGCTATGTTTCCAAAGCAACATTAAACATAAGAGATTGAATTTAATACTTTGGGATATATATAGTAGCATATCATTACAAAACAAATTGATAAATCATTTGAGTTTAGGAAGCTATCTGGGTATAAATACATCTTCTAGTCTGTGTGCGCATGCATGTGGAGGCCAGAGATCATGTTGGGTGGCTTTCCTCATTTTGTCTCCACCTTATTTTTTTTTTTTTGAGATAAGATCTCTCACTGAAGTTGTAGGTGGCTGAGTCAACTAGGCTTGCTAGCCAGCAAGCCCCAGGGATCCTCCTCTGTCTCCTTTTCCCAGCTCAGGATTGCAGAAGGGTGCTGCAGTGCCCAGCCTTTTCTTGGTTGCTGATGATCCGAACTCAGGTCCTCATGCTTGGGCAGCAAGCACTTTACCCACTGAGCCGTCCTTCAACCCAAATCCATTTTCTAATTTCTAAGGTGAATTTAAAGAATGAAAGAAATTTAAGACCATTTTGCCATCTCTCCCTCATGGGATTGAATTCATGCCCTTGGGCATGCTAGGCAAGTGTGCCACTGAGCTATAGCTCCAACTGTCTTTCTCTTTTGTTTTCTCTTTTGTCTTCTCTTCTCTTTTTTTGAGACAGTGTCTTAAGTACTCTGTGCTTGCAGTAAGCTCTCTAGATGCTAACATGCTTTCTCTCCTCCTAGCCTCCCACACTCTGCACTCCAACACTTGATAATCAGCTGCCCTTCATAAGAGATTAAGACAGAAGGTTAAGAACCCAACAAACAGCATTAGTGTAAAGGCATCACTACCAACACTATCTAACAGTGGATAAACATGGATTTCTTCCAATTTTGAAATGGAAAGAATTACAAAGAAGCTTCTAGTCTCTTACTATAAGGTAGATGGGTAAAAAGAGGTATTAAAACAGTCGTTTGTCTAGTATAAACTGAAAAGCAGAAGTACTCCATTTCCTGTGTAACTAGTGCAGGTACCAAAGACAACTGCACTGCTGAAGGCAGTCGAGCATATTGTGCTCTTTCAACCTGAAAAGCAGGGAGTGGTAAATCTTTGAACCCTAACATTTAGGGGTGGGGGATTCATTTGAAACTTTAGGTGTGAGTACCTTCCTTTTAGCAGAACCTGCAACTTAAAAAAAAATATCGTTATTAGGAATAGGTAAATACATTGTATGAGCAAATCTTGTGAAGGTGTGTCCCTGTTTCCCTCCTCTCTGTCCCCTACCTACTGGGGTCCTTCCTCAGTGCACATACTGGATCTGTCCATAGCATAGGGGGAGTTGCACCAGAGGTGGCCTGTTTTTCTTTCTCTCTCTTTTTTTTCTTCCCCCTTTGTACATTGTTGCTGAGGGGGGCAATGTCTCTTGCAAGAGCCCTCACCATGGCTCTTACAATCTTTCCACCCCCTCTTTCACTCAGTTCCTTAAGTCATAGTGGGTGAGTTTTGAGTCAGCTTTGTTGTTGAGATTTTAAGTATCTCTGAATCTTTGCCCTGGGTTATATTGGGTATTGTAGGTGTCTGTCTCCATTGACCTTTCATGGGTTCTCAGACTTGCTGTGGTGATTAATCTCCTGTTTATCTTGTCACTTTCTCATAGGTTTCATTTGGGCACTGTATGAAGGCTAGGTGTGATTTGTGTCCTGCCAGGATGTCAGCCATCATCCAATGTCTTGTTGGTGGAATTGGGTTGTCCCTGGCTCTCTCACTGCCTTCTGAAAAATACAAACAGAATCTCCCTCGGAGAGTGAGATCAATATAGGTTAAATGAGATAGCATTGCTATTTTGGTTAGCTCCTAATGGGTGTAGCCTCTCTGTAGCTCTCTGGTAGTGGGAATTTCTGCTAGGAGCACAAGTTCTTGGTCCCCATAGGATGATGCCATGGATCCCAGTTCCAGTTAAGGGTTCCTTGTCACTGAGTGGATCTCTTAGCCAATCAGTAAGCCATTCATTACCTCCCTTGAGAACCTGCAATTTGAGATTACCAACTGTTATAAGAGCTTTCTCTAGAGACAGCCTTACTCAGCACTATGAAACTGACATTCATTTTACAGTCTAAACTTTTAGCTTTTGGTTTGACTTGAATGGTACCTTTTCTTCTCTTTGTGGCTGAGGAGCAGGGAAGGAGTGGTATTGCTAGGGGCCAGGAGCTGGAGCATCAAGTAGAAGCTGGCAACATCTCGAGCTCTTAGGGTTGGATTTTTCCATCTGTTCTAAATGACCTTAGGTTGGAGGATAGCTGGTTGATTTGAGACCTCTCTGTCTTCTTTATGAAGGCATTTAGTGCAATAATAATTTCACCCTTAAGACTGCCTTCATTGTGTCCCACATGTTCTGAGAGGTTGTGTCCTCATTATTATTTGTTTCTAGGAAATTCTGGATTTCCTGTCTGATTTCTTGTTTGACCCATTCATTGTTCAGGAGCGAGTTGTTCAGTCGCCAATGTCTTTTGAAATTTTTGGATCCTCTCCCATTGTTAATTTCTAGCTTTATTGCATTGTGGTCTGATATGGTGCAGGGGATTACATTGATCTTTCTAAATTTGTTGAGGAATGATTTATGGCCTAGCACGTGGTCAATTTTGGAGAAGGTTCCATGTGCTGCTGAGAAGAACGTATAATCTGTGTCCTTGGGATGGAATGTTCTGTAAATGTAGAGGTAGTAACTCTACCAGTACCACTCCTCTGTGCTCCTCAGTGTATAGAGGTAGTAACCTCTTACTCTACGTGTACCACTCCTCTCTGCTCCTCATGTATAGAGGTAGTAACCTCTTACTCTACCTGTACCACTCCTCTCTGCTCCTCAGTGTATAAAGAGCAGTAACCTCTTACTCTACCTGTACCACTCCTCCTCAGTGTATAGAGGGTGGTAACCTCTTATTTTACCTGTACCACTCCTCTCTGCTCCTCAGTGTATAGAGAGTAGTAACCTCTTATTCTACCTGTACCACTCCTCTCTGATCCTCAGTGTATAGAGTAGTAACCTCTTACTCTACCAGTACCGCTCCTCTGCTCCTCAGTGTTTAGAGGGTGGTAACCTCTTACTTTTGCTAATATCTTGCTAATATCTCACCCCTGTCTCCTGCTTGGTACTCAGTTCTTCTGTCACCATCTGGCCATTCCTATTTCAGATTGCTTTTGCTTTAAAGTGTATAAATGTTTTCTGTTTCCTTATTGGCCCTCACTGATAAACCAGTCATCTTTTTCTCTGGGAAGCCATTCATTCTCCTAACTCCACAAAACTAGTCAGGAAATGCTTGTTTCATAGACAATATTAGTTGTATTATATGATTAATGATCAGTGTTATCTCCAGCAATCCCTCTTACAGTATGCCATAATTGTTTTTGCTCTAGGTATTCAGTGAATATTTTTGGGAAGACTAAGCCTGGCTATCTGTATATCAGTCTCCAAGTCCCCTTCCATAACTCCTTCTCCCTTCAAGCCTTTCTCTAATCTGTTTTCACCAAATTAAAAAATACATCTTTTGGGTAAGGAGGTTATGAAACTTATAATGCAGTATTAGTTTTGTGAAGTCCTTGGTTTTAAAGTAAGAATCTTAGTTTCCAAATGCAGTACCTAGTGGTATGCATATTTTCTTTCTGGCAGTAGTGAAAGCATCAGAAGAACTTCTCCTGCTATGTGTGTAGTTCACCATGGCCTGGATAAATGACTTGATATGTTTTATAATTGTACAGTCTTATTTAGCAGTCTCGAATGATAAAGAATGACTCTACAGTGTTCAGATCGGTCCATATACTGAAAAAGCTCCCTAAAGAACTGTGGTCTGAAGTAAGAACATGTGAGACAGGTGCCTAGGAGTTGGCATTTTGGTGTGTGTTTAAGGCAGATGCCTTCGGGTAGCATTTCGGTGTTTGTTTAAGTCCAGATGCTTTGCAGATAACATATTGGTTTGCCTATTTAACCCTTTGCCATTTGTCATCTTATCTTAATCTTAACAAAAAGAAGAGAAAGACTAAAGCAAATAAAGCTTTTTTTTTTAATGTCAGTTTTTATGAAAACCCTGGTTTAGTTCAGTTTGATAACATTTAAGAATACAGTAGGGACTCAATGAAATTTTAACCATATGTAATATTTTATAGTTTGTTTTCTTAAATAACAATTCCCGACCAAATGCCTTTTAGCTTTAATAGTAAATCCTATGCAGCATTTTCACTCTGAAAGCATATCTTCGTTAAAAATGAGGGATAAAACTCTCTGACTCAGGCTTTTTTTTTTTTTACTGTTTAGTATGGTTATGAAATTCTGAGAAAGTGCAGGAACTTCTGTTAAAATGTACAGTTTACTACAGATCTGGAAGTAATGTGAAGGAAGACATTGAATATGAGGTGTAAGTCATTTTATATATTTCCTCCCCCTCTCTCTTTCTCTCATATTTTCTCTCTCTCTCTCTCATGCTCTCTCTCATGATCCTTCTCTTCAAGAGAAATAAGATCAGCATTACTTTATATATTAAGTTTTGCTGTTGGTTTAGTAATGTAAAGTTTTGCCACAATGTACTATGGGCTTCTGGTGAGGAGGAAGTAACATTGGGGAAGCTAGAAAAGAATGTATTAAATATGTGACCTTTGAGCCAAGATTTACAATATATGTAGGATTTTGAGACAGCAGGGAGGCCAAGCATCTCGGGGTGAAATGCATGGCATACACCTGCAAACAGACTTGAGAATCCTGAGTAGGATACATGGAGGTGACCAGGTTGGCTAAGGAAGATGGTACCTGGGAATCAAAGGAGATTCTGTCCATGGCCATTTCTAGCACAGTACCTGGCACATGGGAGGGAGTCAGGAATACATCTGTTCAGTGCATCAAGTCAAGGGTGACTTGGCAAGAAAAAGACTTGAAATAGTAGAGCTGACAGGAAATTAAAATTCCAAACCAGGATGGTGACAACAGAAATGAAGAGTAGAATCAGCGTGGCTTAGGAAACCTCTGGGAATAGAGGAGTAAAGCCAGAAAGACCACAGTTTAGTTTGAAGTTACAGTGGCTGCCAAGCAGCAGGTCAGAGGTAGAGTTTTCTCTTCATCTGCTGTGTTCTGTTTTGGTATTTTCGATGCTATTCAACTTGTTTTGTTTTAAATTTTTATATGTGGGGGGCACAGTGCATGTCTGAGTCTCTTGCTGCACCAAACGCATGTATCACTTTTGGTTTTGGCTTAAAACTTAGTTAAATATTTGAGCTGAATTGAACCAGGAGCAGCAGGCTTTACAAGCTTAATCACTGAGCAATCTCCCCATCCCTTGTTCAACTTTTAGTGAACCTTTAAGTTGAGCACTTTATGTGGGTTTATTTTGGGGTTTCTTTTTATTTGTTCTTTTTTTTTTTCAAATAGGGTAAGAAAATGGTTTAACAATATAGTGGTAAAAATAAACAATTAAACCATTTATCTAATATTTTGACAGCACTAGGGATCAAACTGAGGGCTTTGTACATGCTAGGCAAGTGCTCTCTTATTGACCTGTATCCCCAGCCTTAATTTTAAAGAACTGTTGAGGAAAAACTGAGGTAATAGTTATAAAACAAATATTACTTTAGGTTCTATTTCTCAGTACACTTCAGTTTACTGTGATCTAAGTAGACTGATTGACTTAGTCCATCCTTCTCACAAAACTAAAATATCCTCCTCAAGGTACAATAGTACTTCCCGAAAGAATTTACTTCACCAGACAGCTCATATTCTGAGTCTTACATAGATGCAGAGTGTGGAACTAGGTCATGACAGATTCAGACACATGCTAAGAGGTGCTGCCAGAGTTTGTTCAGTAATGAGTACCCACCTTACTGCCCACAAGTACCCAGTCAGGAAGTGTCAGCACTTAAGATTCTTAGATTTCTTTTGGCCAGGTTTTAGGCCTGTGTAGGCATTGACTACTAGACTGCATGGAGCAGCCCCATGAGAAATGATTATGATAAGCATGTCGTCAACTTCATTTCACATATGAAAAAAGACATGAAAAGAGAAAGTAATCCCCAGTTAGCAAACCCAAGCTGAGTGCCTCCCAGCTGATATCCTATGCTACTGTCGATGTACCTGCTTTAAATGAATGAGAAACTCGGTTATTCTAGCCAAAGAGGAGCAGCCATGAATTGGGAATATAGATTATCATTACCCCTAATGGTCTGACTCATTGTGGTATAGGTTACATAAGCTATTTTAGTCACAGAACAAAAAGAAAAATCATAAATTAATGCATGTTCCAATTACATTGGTGGGAATAATCAGGGAAGCAGCCCACAGCAAGTTAGAGGAATTCCAATGAAGATTTCAGATTTTTATCTCATAGCATGTTTAGAGCTCTAGGTTGGTGGAGGCTAAAAGTCTACTAAGTGGCTCATTATGAGAAGCTTACAGCTTACAAAATAGTCAAGAAAATGTTAGTCCAGATACTGAAGTTAAGATCGCTAGGTATAAAAGAGCCTACACTATGCAGAAGGAATTTTGACTGTGGGCCTACAACATTCCACCTCCCCACAGTAAATGATGTTCTAGTCAGTTGCAGTTTCTTTAACATAGATGCAGCTTCTTCAGAAAACTTATTTTACATTAGAGTATCATCTCCACAAATGACACCCAGTAGCCTGGGTTTGAATCCACATTGTTCTACTCTGTTTCTGTAGCTATGAGCAAGTTCTTTTATGAACCCTGCAGTAGAGGGAATTGGATCTGCCTTACAGTGCATGGGGCTTAAATGAGTGTCAGACACTTGGAACACTACCTACACCCAGCAAATAGTTCTTGTATACTTCTTTGTTTTGGTGCTGACATTCTGTGTATCTTTATGAGGCCCTCGTCTCATTCCCTTAAATTCTTTCTATAAGATGTCAGAAAAAAAAAAATATCTTCCATTGTGGGAGAGTGCTTTTTCAAGATATGAGACCAAATGGTGCTTTGAGAACATCAGCAAGTTTACTAAGGGTTTTAGGAGAAGGATGCCCTTTGTTAGGAAATACTTCAGTTGTCAGGGGCAAGGGGTGTCATGTCTCTACCTGATATTCAAATGATTCAGGGAAAAATATGCAAAAGGTGGAACAAATATGGTGAAATGTTAGATAATATGGGTTCAGGATAAGTGTGAAATATTTATGTTTTTTCAACTTTCCTGTTACTCATGAAATTATTTCAAGATAAAATTTTTTTTTAAAAAAGCCCTATCTTTCCCTAAGGCTGTCCCACTTCTTGCGTAAGCTGTGAGTCACTCTGCAGAAGTGTAGAGTTAATAATAAAGGTGAAGGCTGGCTTGGTGGCTCAGAGTAAGCGTCGTTTCTGTTTGACAAGGAACTTGAAAAGGGCAAGCGTACTCTATGCTGTTGTTTCCATAACAACTTCAGCCTTTGCCTACTTTTCTTAGCTTTTTATTCCACTGGAATGGTTGTATAAAGTTTAAATTTGTTTCAAATCAAAGCATTAATAGAGACTTTAATCAGATTTTAAAAGAGAAAAAAAGAAACCTCCAGTGAATTGATTAGTCATGCATAATTATTTTCCTAGCAGCCTTTCAACCTAAACAGAGGATCATTTTTTTTTCCTTAGATCTCTTAGGTCATTTATATTTGTATAATGGAGTTTGCTTTTTCAGTGTATTTCTAGTTCTTTGTTGTCTCTTCGTAGCTGAAAGATGCAGTCCTAATTTACCATCCAGTTACCTTAGAGATGAAGTTATCTGATGGCCAAGTTGGCATTCTGTTTTAAAAGGCCTCACTTATATTTTCATCCCAAAAGAAGTCATTCTGAGGAAGGATTATGGCAGTGTCTGTATTCTGCTTACCATTTATTCCCAGCTTCATTTAATCCCAACAACTACCTGGTTTGGTAAGATACTACTAGTGGCCTCTTTGCTCAGACTTGGATATAGTTGGAATGTTTTCCCCAAAAGTTCATGTGCTAAAAGCTTGTCACCAGCTTGACAGTGTGGGAGCTGATTTAGAATCATTAAGACTTGGGGCCTTGTGGGAGGTCCTTAGGGCACAAAACTACCCTGGGTAAGAACTAAGGTAGCTCTCTCCTGTTCTGCTGTATGTGCTCCCACTGTAATGAGGGAGAGATCCTATCATGAGATCTTCACCACAGATGGTTGAAAACCAAGCTGATTAAGTTTTCTTCATAGTAGCCTGCCCCAGGAATTGCTGCTTTAACAAATATGAATTTATACATCCTATTTACATTTTTAAAAATTTGAAGGAAAACTACAGTGTTGTACAGGGTAGCTTTGTAGTCAGTTGGGTTTGAATTCTTTCTCTACATACTAGTTTTATCAAGTTAGTCAGGTTTCACACTGGCTATGTGTATATTGCTATTAAGTTTTGTTGCATATTGCTCCATTTCCTGTCCCATTACCCTACCAAACAAACTGAGAAGTCATTCTCATGATGCACTGTTCAGAAATTTATCTCATAAAAGCATATTCAAAATATATATCTAGTCCTAGGTTATTTAGTGTCTTCAACTAGTGGGCTTTTTACTCATTCTGGAGTTTTTGTTTCGTTTAGTGTTATAAAAAGTTATGTTGATGTATTATTAAAATATATCCTTTGCTTATCTATAAATCATAAGGAATTATGTTTGTGTTTAAAGGGGATTAAAAGTCAATCTCTAACATCCCCCCACACACACAGGAAAACATAAGGCCTGCCCATTGAGTTCAAGACAAATAGGATGTTAGAATGTGAAAGCTCTTAAAGCCTGTCGTGGTCGTTATGAAATTGTTTTCAAGATAATGATCATAGATAGCTGGAACGTTTCCACCTGTGGTTAACATTATTGGTAATGTTAAATGCTGTCTGCCTGTAGTCTTGTAGTATTGACCCCTATAATTCAGCTCCTGCAGTTGCTGTTTAATTATCATGTGCCAACAACTCTTGATAATTGCTAAACATTTGTGTGTATGTCATAGAAATAATATTTCTACTCTAGTAGAAATCTAATTGGATGTAGCTAAAGTTTAGGCCAGTTGACACAAAGTACATCCTATGTTTATGATTGTTGTGGTCCTCTCGTTCAATATAATACTTCTGAGTTTAAGATACTGAATAGGACACAGTGCCTGACAAGCTAGCATCTACTAGAAGCAGATACAGTCAAACTAGTAAACACAAAGTAAAATGTACGTATTCTAAGATATTTGGGTGTTTTCCTGAACCCCCAGGGCAGGCATCAGCTCCACTGTTCATGTGGGGCCTCTGCATAGAGCAACCCAGGCCTTAGTAACAAACGAAAACTATAGACAAAACATTGGGCTATGTTGTCTGTCTGCCCAACACTCCCTCTGCCTTCTCTGCTTCTGTTCCTGGCTGCTTGTGTGCTTTAGTCTTCATCCTAGAGACTGGCATCCTCCACTTCCCAGTCCATAAGAGCACTCACAGATCCCCATGGTGACAGTTAGGTTTGTTACACTCAAGGAATCTCAATCAGACTTCAATATATACAGGTGGAAACTCGGATCCGTCTGGGTGCAGGTGAGTATCCCTGGACCATCTAAGAAGGCAAGGCAATCCACCGTTACATAACCCACATGGCTGTGCTTACTGTAACCATATATGGAATGAGGGTGGCAGAGATGATCTCAGGTGAGGAGGATTGAAAACACTAGTGTCTATAGTAGACATACAGTAAGCATCCGATAAGTCTTTTTAATTTTATTTCTTCTTTCTCTTCAAAAAAAAATTAGGCTTATCACAAAGTAGTAGTTCAGAAGTATGCTTATAGCAAATAGATAATGAGATATGTTGCAAATCATATATAATTTTCCATGATAACATGCTATAGGGCTTTTTATGTAATAGTAATCTGAATATGTAGGATTCTATGAGATGCTGCTGCTTCTACCTCATAAAACCTACTCTGTTTTAATAAGGATAGAGGCTTTCTAATAAATCAGCTGATATCATTTTGATAGTTTTAATTTCCCAATCTATCTCTGATGATATCTCTCTACTCTTTACAGCATTACCACAATAGTCCAGAATGATAGCATCTCCCATTCCAACTCCTAAACTTATCTGTCACAGCTATTCCTTCATAGGACACCTTCCCCAGATCACTCACCCTGAGGCAGCCATTGCTTCCCTTAAATTCCTGTCATTCCTGTACCTGGTAGCATGTCACACTTCAGTCTCGGAGGGTAACTGTAAAGTGATGCTGACCAGTATTTAGTACGGGCCATGCTACTTCCAACTCTCTGACAAAGATGGGTCCATGTTGTCTGAGCTGTCTCCTTAAGAGTCTCCATACCTTACAGCACCACAAAGTTGGGCATGCAAGGGTTGGGCCTGACATTTACAGTCAGATTCCTCAATGACTGTTCAAAGGGGAGAAAGAGGTGTAGCTGTTCCACTTAGTAACTTCCTTGCTGCTTTCGTCTTGATTCCTGCCTGGAACAGTGAGGGAACCAAGTCTTCTTGGTTTTCTAACACGGAAGGCAAACTTTGCCATCTCAGGTGGTTTTGAGTGAGTTTTGTAGATGTGCATTTGCCCTATTTGTAGCTTATCTTTTGATGCCAGTGGGCACTCAGATCTCGGGAGAACTTGAAAGTAGCCAGTTACTTTCCTGGGAGAAAGGAACCCTGTGGCAGGAATTGGGATTGACTTGAGCCTCCTTCCCTGTGAAACCCTTGTCTGCTTATTGTCCCCTTCTCTCTGTTGGTAAGAATTTTAGCACTGCAATTCATAGGACAGTGTTGACTACTTCTGCCTCATTGTTTTCTTCATTGCTGTTAAAAAGAGGATTTTTCTACTCCTGCCTTTTTTCTTCATGTATACCTAATTATATCATCTTTACTCCTCTGCATAGAAGTAACACTTTGACAGGATGAAAATTCATGATGCTATGAAAATGCAGATATTTACCACCATGAGTGTAATTTTGACTCTGGAAGTACATTACTTCTAGAGGGTTCAAACTGACTGTGGTTTAGCTTCCCAATGTTTATCCTATAAAAGTAAATTACTGCTTGAATGTTAGAGTGTATTCTAAATGTTTCAAGTTGATGTTTTGCAATGTCTTTGCTATGTTATTGACGCTACATACTGAGTTTATTCATAGTATGGTTTTTAAATTTCCTTTTCATGACCTGTCATGACTGATCACTTCTTTAAAATCCCACCTGCAAAGCCACACCTTTAATATCAGCACTGGGGAGGCAGAGGTAGAAGGACTGCTGTAAGTTCAAGGCCACCTGAAGACTACATATTCAATTTCAGGTCAGCCTGGGCTAGAGCGACCCTACTTTTTAAAAAAAATCCCTTGGGGGATGGGCTCAGTGGATGAAGTGCTTTCTGTGCAAGCATGAGGACCTGGTTTGGGTCCCCAGAACCCTTGTAAAAGCTGACTGACTGCTGAGTGCTAGCGCAGCGTCCACAGGCTCAAGGCAGCTGGTGTGGTGACCCAGGATGGGAATAGCAAGTGTTGAAGGAAATAAAAAAACTATAGCAACCTCCAAGAAAAATAAGAGTCTTTTCAGTAAATAATCAACCTTAATTATAGTTACAAAATATCAACTTTCGTGGTAGAATTTAGAAGGTAGAGGGTAAAAATAGAAGTGACAAGCTAAAAGTCCAAATATCAAGCTAGATATTGTCTAAGTTAAAGAACAAAATACATTATTCTGTTGGCTTTTTAATTAAGAGCTGTTTTAGTAACCTGAAACTTAAGAAGCACTAACACAGTATAAGAAAATAATTATTCCTATTTCAGGGATGTCAGAACTATAATTCCAGAATTAGATAAATTGGTGGTAGGAAACTTAAAAGGAAAAAAACTAACAAAAAGTTTCCTTTATATATATGAAATTAATAGCATTTGCTAGTGATCAGTTGTAAAAATTGGAGAATAGGGGTTCATTTAGTATTTTCCTTAATTTTTTTCTACTGAAAACATTAGCTCTCTTTCTTCCATCTGGAATTTTTACTTCAATTATCATTCCAAGCCCGGTTGTTGCTCTTTTTAATCTACAGTACTCAGATTCAAGCAATTCAGTTTCTTGCCTATTTGTTACCCTTAAGTTTCTGTAATCTAGACAGATGCACAGAATAAATTTTAGCTTTTGTCATTCTATATGTTAAGAACACATTATATTCCTGGATATGCCAAAGCAATATGTCATTAGGACTTTATTTTAAAATGTCCTTAAAATCAATTTCATAAGACCACCTCTCACCATCCAAACTAAAGAACAACTTCCACTAAGGAAACTGTTCATAATATATCTTTTAAAAAGTGAGTGAAAGAGTAGCAGTTCTCCTGAAATTGAGCACAGTAAACACAAAATAGATTCTTGTCATCTGGGCAGATGTAGTGGTCTGTCTTTTTATTTGTTTATTTGTTTATTTATTTATTTAGTCAGTGAATTGAATCAGAACAAATACTATGGTGCCATTACTTGAATTTGTGGGAGATTTAAATCCAAGATATTTATATTCCTGACAATTGGATAATAACAGAATCACCTGCATGAGTTACAATAGAGTATCTCCCTAATCAAGTACCTGTTAATAAGATGTAGATGTGAACTTTCTGTCTTTACCTCCTTCCAAAGAAGAAAATTTACCAATAGTCATCCCTCCACAGTGAATTAGTTCCTGTCCAGCTCTCTCATCCTGGAAGATGCTTGAATCTCTTAATAACAAATGACATAGTATGTGCATGTAACCTATGTGTTACAGTCAGCTTTCTAGGTCATCTTTCTAGTTGCTGCACCAAAAGAACCCAAGCAAAAGCGGCTTGTGGAGGAATGGGTTTATTTGGCTTACGGACTCAAGGGGAGACTCCATCCTGGCAGGGAAAATGAAAGCATGAGCAGAGAGGGGTGGACATCACCTCCACCACAGCACTGCAAACAGCGGCAGGGAGGTGTGCCAAATACTGGCAAGGGGAAGCTGGCTTATAACCCCCCAAAGCCCGCCCCCAACAACACAGCTCCATCGAGGTTATAAAATCCAAACTGCCATCAGCTGAGGATCAATTACCCAGAACACATTCATTTGTTTGTGGGGGATACCTGGATCAAACCATGACAGTGTGTATATCCTTCTATAGTCTTACATATTCTCCAGATTACTTACTTACAGTACCCAGTATAATACAAGTGTAGTGTGAATAACTGTCATACTGTATTGTTTAGAAGTAATGACAAGGAAGAAATCTGTACAAAATCATGACACAGTTTTGTCTGAATATTTTGACCCATTGTTGGTTGAATATAGATTCAGAAGGCCAGATACACACTATAAGGTGGGGTTTGCAAAGCATGCCTAATAACTTATTCATTATATATAATGTGTGTATGTGTATATATATATGTATATTTATATTTATATTATTTATTGGGGAGGGTTCCAAGGTAAGGTCTCACTCTAGCCCAGGCTGACCATTAATTCATATGTAGTCCCAGGCTGGCCTTGAACTCACAGCAGTCCTTCTATCTCAGCTCCTGAGTGCTGGTTAAAGATGTGCACCACCATGCCTGGCTTATTCATTATATTTGAAAAAAGCAGGGTCAGAATTATATTCACAACATATGTTTATGTTGACAGTGTCTCACTTTTCACAATTCTCAGTTTTGTATTAAAACATACTAGCAAATGCAGATTGCAATAGTAACTCATTATTAGGACTGGTTTTGTTTTTATTTTTGCCTCTTCCTAAATGTTCTGCTATGGATCTTTAATAAGACATACTTAAGACAGAGTGCTTAAATTTTTAAGTCATGGTCTGAGAGTATATTAATTTATATTGTTAAAATCATACCTTCATTTTTCCTTTATCTGTAAGCCACCATGATACAAAAGTGGTGGTTAACTGATATTTTTAGGGTATTACTGTTACTCACCACTTCATTTTTTTTGTCACCCTTTATCACAGGTTGAATTAATCAAAGGGAATTTACAAAGTGTTGGACTTACACTTCGTCTTGTTCAGTCGACTGATGGGTATGCTGGCCATGTGATCATCGAGACTGTGGCCCCAAACTCACCTGCTGCGATTGCAGATCTTCAGCGGGGCGATCGGCTCATTGCTATTGGAGGTAGTTATGCTAACGCACAATATTATTTACATGTTCCCAGACACTAAAAAATAGATGGGAAGTTTTCCTCTTTTCCTTCTTCCATATTTCTGAAACAAGCATTTGCTAGTTTGATAATGGAAGGAAAGAACAAACTTTATTATAAATAAGAATCTGAAGGATACCTAAAAATGCTTTGAAAACATGAACACCAATGTAGTCCTTATTTTATAAATCTCTAACATACTTCATCTTTAAACTATATTTTATTATTTATTTATTTGCAAGCAAAGAGAGAGTGAGTGAGGGCATGTATGGATACATAATTAATAGCATTTGCTAGTGAGGTATGTAAGGCCTCCTGCCACTGCTGATAAAGTCTAGACACATGCAGCACTTTATACATCTGGCTTTATGTGGTACTGGGGAATTGAACCCAGGCCACTGGGCTTCGTAAGCAAGCACCTTTAACTGCTGGGCCATCTTTCCAGCCCTTTAAACTATTTTTATATAGCTTCTCTTTCTTTTCCTTCTTACCTTCTACTCCTCTTTTTGTTTCTTATTGAATGTAAAAGTAAGGGCAAGATGAAAGTTAATTTTTAAAATTTTTATTAATTTGCAGGCAGGGAGACATAGAAAAGACAGAGAGTGGGCATGTCAGAGCCTCTAGCTGCTTAAATGAACTCCAGATTCATATGCTACTTTGTGTATCTGGCTTTACATGGGTACTGGGGAATCAAACCAGGGATGTTAGGCTTTGCAGGTAAGTTCCTTAACTGCTGAGCCATCTCTTTAGCCCAAAAGTTAAATTTTTTGTAACAGCTACCACCATAACCACTATAAGCCTAAACTTTGTAACATTAGCACTGCCCCTCATGTAAGACTAGAAAATGAATAGGAGAGGAGCTAGTATTCCTTGGCCAAGAGGGTACACCTACCCTGGGTCAGAATTCCATATTACCTGCATTGCCAACCTGTTGTTAGTATGCTGGTATTTAGAGTTCAGCCTGAATCTCTATGGAAAACGTGCACCTGCAGATGAATAATAAGAACAAAAACTAAAGTAGGTGATTTGCTTGGGTGTGTATGCCTAAGCAGTAAGGGGAAAGTCTAAGCATTTTCAGATTCTTTAGTATCTGACCCACCTAATGTAGGCTTGCCAAAGGATTTCTAGAACACATGACTAGTCATAATTGATCTTTTAAGGTGGCAGAATAAGATCTTTTATAGCCGAGACAATAAGGTAGATCAACTCCCAGATCAAAAGTAGTTAACCTTGGTTACTTGTAAAAGAAACTGCTTTTGATTCAAATCCATCCTGACACTAAAATCAGGAAGATGATTTAGTTGTACGAGGGGCCCAGTTAGCATTTTCACAAGGGGCATCCTCTGTTTGGAGCATAAGTAGTGCCTTTCACACCTCCATGTGTATTTAGTCATCCTGCCGTACTCTTCAGAAGTGTAGGCCCAGGGTTCTGCATTTCTAACAAGCTTTCCACTGATGGCAATGCTATTGCTTCCAATGCTTAGCAGTGGCCGAAAGTAACTGCAACCAGTACTCTGCTAGATAAGCGTCCCTCAGCTAAAACCATAATTCAATATGTTTTTGGATTTCAAGGTAGGGTCTCATGATAGTCCAGGCTGACCTTGAAACTCACTGTGTAGTTCCAGGCAGACCTTGAACTCACAGTGATCCTCCTACCTCTGCCTCCCAATTGCTGGGATTAAAGGTGTATTCTACCATGCCCTGCCATAATTAAATATGGTTTTTTATTCTCTTATACTCTGGTTTGGTCTTACATAAAAGATAAAATAATATTATCTCATGGTGATGGTCATGATGATGATGACGATGACGACAGTGACTACTTTAATCCCAGCACTTGGGAGGCAGAGGTAGGAGGATCATCATGAGTTTAAGGCCACCCTGAGACTACATAGTGAGTTCCAGGTCAGCCTGGCCTGACTGAAAGATAAAAGGTAGGTGTAACTCACCTTCCTTGTTTAAAAGTTTAGAACTGAACAGAAATCTCTTGATATGTCTGGTTTCTTTATTCTGCACTGTCATAAATACTCCCTGTCCCAGGTCCAGAAAACAAATTGAAATCCTACAGTGTATTTTTTAATCTTTATTACTTTCTTTTTTTTTATTGTCCATAATGAGTTACATTATTTAATGGGCAAACAATGTGTTGTTATCCCCAATTCCCCAATGCCTCTCTTCCCTATCAGCAGGATATCCTCCTCTGTGGGCAGTCTGGATCAGTCCTTGGGGCAGGGGACCATGGATAGCCTAGGAGACAGCCCGGTTCTGCCGGCCTTATTATTATTATTATTATTATTATTATTATTACTTTCTTTATGTGATAAGCTTTGCCCATGTTAACAGTATCTCAAAAAATTATAGATGTAATTTACTTATGTGGATTTATAATTTTTAATGTATTTAATAAAAGGAGATGGGTAATAGTTGAAATCTTAGTAAAATATATTTACTTTCAATAAAAGAGTTTATTTTACTGTTTTCTTAACATCTGATCATGTTTGAAAAATTCCAAAAGAAAAATCCAGGCTTGGATGAGTCAGCCTGCTGGTTGGGGAAGACATGAGATGAGGCCAGGTTTCCAAATCACAGAGTGAATTTAGGTTAAGGTCAAGCTTTGACCTACTAGAGCCCACAGTGTGCATGGGAATGAACGTGATAATGTTCTGAATAGAGATTTCAGTTGAAGGCTGCTTACGACTATAGCTGAGGTCAGTGGTTAGTAGCAAGAGGATCTGAATACCAAAAGCAAATGGACCAGAAATCTTGAATCAGCATTGACCGCTGAGTGGAACCAGAGAGTTCTCGATCTCCAAGACACACATGGTGTCAACTGGGAGGTGGCAAGATGATTTATAATAGTTAGGACAGGAGGATATAGATTGTAACCTAAGTAATTGAACTTTAAAACAATGTATGTCATTCTTTCATCCTGAAAAATATAACAGAAAAGATCTATGAAAGAATCCATTATTCACAGTAAAATATTTTGCTGCATTGGCTTTGAACTTTAGCCTCTAAGTTTGACTCATTCCTCACATTGCTTTTCTGAACTTCCTTCAGTAGAGGCACAGCTTCCCATTGTTGTAAGTGTGGTGTACCTTTGAAATAGGCTCACTTGCTACTCAAACTGATAACAGTGTCATTTAGCCTAGGGATGAATGGGAAGCCAGTAGGCATTAGCAGCTGTCATCTGGGTTGATAAGGTGAGTGTGTCCAGGGTAATAACAGTACACTGATTGGTCGGAATGCAAATGAGATGTTTTTGAGGTTTCACTATTACTCTTACATTCATAAATAATCATGAGATAATGACAAATGTAGGCAATTTTTACTGCAATAATTTATATGGTTTCCCTTTTAAATCTTAAACAGGTGTGAAAATTACATCCACACTACAGGTGTTGAAGCTCATCAAGCAGGCTGGTGACCGAGTTCTGGTTTACTACGAAAGGCCTGTTGGCCAGAGTCATCAAGGTGCGGTGCTGCAGGAGAACTTTGGGCAGTTGGAGGAAAACTTTTTGTCGAGCTCATGCCAAGCAGGTTATGAAGAGGAAGCTGCTGGGTTGGCAGTAGATGCTGAAAATAGAGACCTGGATTCCGAATTTGAAGACTTGGCAAGTGATGTCAGAGTGCAGACTGAGTGCAAAGATGAGGCACAGTCCTTAAGTCATAGTCCCAAACGTACTCCAACAACACTTTCTGTTAAACCCCTTGGCGCTATATCCCCAGTTTTAAACCGCAAACTAGTTGCAGGAAGTCACCCATCACCACCAAAACTTCCATCCAAAGAAGGAAATAAACCATCAGCCCTAAAAACTTCTGAGGTCACAGAGCCAGCACAAGTGTCCAAACCCACCCAAGGACCCACTTTCAAACCACCTGTGCCACCACGACCACAGATAAAAATTCCTTTGCCTTCCACTGACACCCCGACTCAGGCAGACCCAGAGGTTGTTGAAAAGCCAGAGAAGGCACCACCTCCTCCTGCCACCACAGCCACAGCCTCAGCTGCTACAGATAAACCTGCTGACAAGCAAGCAAAGCACTCGGATAATGAAGATGCAGCTCCGGGTAAGCAGTTTGCAGCAAAACAAGAAGTGGCGAAAGACATGGCTTCTGACAGTGCCTGCCCTGCTAAGGACATTTCAGATGACCATCAAACATGGGAATCCTCTGAGATTCTGTATCGTAATAAGCTAGGAAAATGGTCGAGAACCAGAGCATCCTGTTTGCTTGACATTGAACCTTGCCACAGGTACCTGAACGTTGCGCTGTGGTGCAGGGATCCTTTCAAGTTGGGAGGTCTCATCTGTTTGGGGCATGTTAGTTTAAAACTTGAGGAGGTGGCTCTAGGGTGCCTCGCTACATCAAACATGGAGTATCTTTCAACATTCCGACTGGAAGCTCCCACACCTAAGGCCATGGTCACTAGAACTGCACTTCGCAATCTGAGTATGCAGAAGGGCTTCAACGATAAATTTTGCTTTGGTGACATTACTATTCACTTCAAGTATTTGAAGGAAGGAGAACCAGACCACCATGTAGTTACTAATGTAGAAAAAGAAAAAGAAATCCATTTGGTTGAAGAAGTTTCCACCCTCCCGAAAGAGGAGCCCTTTGTGGGACAGATGGGTTTATCAGAAAATAAGCATAGTTTCCAAGATACTCAGTTCCAAAACCCAACTTGGTGTGATTACTGTAAGAAAAAAGTGTGGACAAAAGCTGCTTCTCAGTGTATGTTCTGTGCTTACGTGTGTCATAAAAAATGTCAGGAAAAGTGTCTAGCTGAGACTCCTCTTTGTGGAGCAGCTGAGAGGCGACTAGACCGGACCTTGAAAAACCTCAGGCTGGAAGGACAGGAGCCCCTCGTTGGCCTGCCTCCTCGTGTTGAGACTGAGGTGAAGGCAGTCAATAGAACGACAGGTTTGACAAGGCACATCATCAATACTAGCTCTCGTTTGCTGAATTTACGTCAGGTCTCTAAAACTCGCCTTTCTGAACCAGGAACTGACCTGGTAGAACCTTCACCAAAACACACACCCAACACGTCAGACAATGAAGGCAGCGACACAGAAGTGTGCGGTCCAAATAGTCCCTCCAAACGGGGAAACAGTGCAGGAATTAAGTTAGTAAGAAAGGAAGGTGGGCTGGACGACAGCGTTTTCATTGCAGTTAAAGAAATCGGCCGAGATCTGTACAGAGGCCTGCCTACAGAAGAAAGGATCCAGAAGCTGGAATTCATGTTGGATAAACTGCAGAATGAAATTGATCAGGAGCTGGAACACAATAATTCCCTTGTAAGAGAAGAAAAGGAGACAACCGATACCAGGAAAAAATCCCTTCTTTCTGCTGCTTTGGTTAAGTCAGGTGAAAGACTGCAAGCTCTCACACTTCTGATGATCCACTACAGAGCAGGCATTGAAGACATGGAGACCTTAGAAAGTCTGTCATTAGACCAGCACTCCAAAAAAATAAGCAAGTACACAGAGGACACAGAAGAAGACCTTGATGGTGAAATAAGCCAGCTGATAGACACTCCACCATTCAGCAACATCGAAGGTGACTTATTTGGCCCCTCTGAGTCTGTGTAATAAACAAGCTAAATTTTCCACTGGTCGGGGACAAGACACATTTTAAGGCTCTGGCTACAACCGCACCTAGTCCTCTTGTCATGCACTGTGGCCTGCCTGCTTCTGAAGTTACTTGCTATGTAAGGACAGGAAGGAGAAGGTGGTTTTCCAGCAGAAACATGGCCATCTCACTAAGTGGGTTGTTTCAGGTTGCATTTATAGTTATGCTTTTTAGGGTTTATACTGGGAATTGGTTTTTACTAATTTATTTTTAACCTTTTCTAATTATGTAATTATATAAGCTAACTTCGTGTTTATGTGTGACGTCAAACATTGTTCTTTTTCTTGCCTCTTGGTTCTTGAATTCATGTTAAGTAGGACACTTTCCAGATTCTTGACATGTTTTCATATTTGCTTTCATCACGGTTACAAGGAATCTGCTGCATGCCCAGTTGATCAGAGCATCAAGCACTGAGGGAACAGGTTCCAATCTCTGTTCTGGTTCCAAGTTTGTCATCTCTAATTGCCTGAGATTTTTATTTTGAGTTGGTGGGGGTGGGTATTTGTCTTGTTTTGTTTCCTTTTGTTTCCTTTGCCAAATGTAACATGAATGCAGATCCTGCAGGTTTAGTTTTAAAATTTTTTACATGTATAGTTTTCTATGCTTCTATGACTTTTTTTCCCTAAAGCTTTCATGCATTTGAAGTGTAGTAAAATTATAGTGATAGTAAAATTAACTAGAGAAGCTTGTGTTGAAAAGATCAACAGGAAATGAGTATAGAATATAGATGGTCAAGAATTTTATAGAGAAGATAACAAGATTTTATTACTGAGGAACAGTAACCAGTAGGATTTTGAAATGTCTTTCAAAATGATATGTTCCTTTTAAATGGAAGTGCTGAGCACTCTTGATGGTTTCTTACCTTCCGTTCTCCCATAGGAAATAAAGCATGTGCAAGGACATTGTTCTGAAAATGACTGTTGATAATCAGTTGTGTTTTAAAAAGCATGTGCACGTAGGAACATGATGAAGGAGGGCAGTCATTCAGTGCACATCTACTGTATCGTTGGGTTCTTACAGGCTGACAGGAATGCTGATCGTTATAACTATCTTCATTGTAAATTTTTTTTCTTCATTGTAAAATTTTTTAAAAGGAAAAATAAAATAGATAGTACACAGCTGAGGGAAGCCATGTGAGCTTGACCTCTGTTGGTGGGTCTCAAAAGTCTGGGCCTGTTACATACCTATAATAGATATCTATGTTCTTCCCCTTCCCAGGCAGCTTCTACCACAGTACAGAAACTGGCATGATCTAAAACTCCATGGAACTGCTCTTTGGCTGGCAGGGAATGCATAGGAAATAGTAGTTCTCGCCCAAACTCCACACCAGGTGCCAGCTCTTCTGTGAAGGAACCTTGTGACATAGGGAAATCACAAAAGGGCTCCTGAAGCAGCACCCCTTACTCCACCTCACAGGATGGTTGTGAGAAAAACAGTAGCATAACTACAAACGCGCTTTGAGCAATTAAAGAGCTGTACAAATAAAAGGTATTATTTACACAAGAAAACCATTTGAGTGTAGAGAAGTTATTCCAGTTTCAAACTCAACAGCCAATGTATTCCTGTTATTAGGTAAAATATTAGGACACTAAATATTATTAGGACACAAACCTTTCCTGGCCTGGTTTCTAGCAAGAATCTGTGTACCCCTCTTTCTTAATATTTAATTATGCATGCTCACATTTAAAAAGAACCCAGCGATAAGAATCCACAACAAATCCCTGAAAGCCGAAATGTTCCATAGCATATGCTTGCAACAGTCTGCCTAATGTATAACTGCATTCCATCCTGTAAAAAAGACAGCTGGCCACTGCTAAGTGGAAGGTGGGGTGTGTCTGTAAGTAGCTGGTGTGTTCATGCTCAAACCCTGAGGGTGTTAGTGATGCTCAAGCATGATCCTGAAACTGATGCATTTGACAGAGCTGTAGACAGAATGCAAGACTTTAGTTTCATAAGAATCTACTCATGTTTTAAAGTATTTAACTCTAGAACCACAATCATGGGAAGCTCAGCAGTGCTGCTAATGACATTTGTAAAGTGTATCTTCAATGTAGTGCAATATTTTTTTACCTCTGGGCAAGGCAGTAGAGGCATCACAGAGGTACTTTAGAGCAGGGGAAATACTCCACATAGCCTCTGGAGTGTAGTAAGGTCAGCGCTTCAGCAAACAAGGTTGTGTTCTCTTACATTCCTGATGTGATCTTGCTGCCGTGCTCTGTTGTCCATAGCTTAAAAATAGTAGAGACTGCCACAGGAAACAAGAATAGCTTCATTCATGACATCTAGGACCACGGTGACTGCCGCGTCTCTGTGGATTGTCTGGTGTAATAGGACCATGCAGACAAGAAACAGTCTGCTTTTACTAGGAAAACTGCAAAAGCATTAAAATTATTTTTGCTGTTGCTTCCTTGTGAAATATATTTATGGATATTCTACTGCTATATAGTAATAATTATACTATGCATAGTAAGATCCTGTCTCAAAAGAAAAATTCAACTATTTAAAGTATATTTTCTTCACTGGTACTAAATGAATGGCTGATTGGATCATACAAAATTAGCAACACTTTATTATTTGCAATCATAGTTAATATACTACATTTCTTAATATTAAGCCTCATATTCTCCACTATATGTAAGTGTTTTCTGATTGTAAGAGGAAGAAAAAAGCCAAGGTAACTTTTTTTTGTTTTGTTTTTTGAGGTAGGGTTTTGTTCTAGCCCAGGCTGACCTGGAATTCACTATGTAGTCTCAGGGTGGCCTCAAACTCATGGCCATCTTCCTACCTCTGCCTCCCATGTGCTGGGGTTGAAGGAGTGCACTATAATGCCCAGCAAGTATTTAAGTTTTTAAATTCAGTTTGGAAATACTTGGTTCTAACAGTGGGATTATAAAGAATAAAAATTAAAATTCCTTAAAGTCACTTCATATTAAAAAGATCTTACTTCCTAAATTGAGATAAGTTTTCCTTTTAGAGGGAGAGAGAGAAAATAGGAAAAAAGAGTGGGAGGTTCCCTCTTACCTGTATGGAGTCTGGATGTTCTTTAAGCTCTAATTAAAACTAGACCCTTAATAGTGCAGCAGTTTTTGTCATTTTGAGTCATATTTAATATCAACACATAAGAATATATCTTTCTTTGATTAAAAAACACTCAATGTAAAAAATAGACCCTTAATTTTGAAAGCTATATCATGTACACACCATTCAAAATAACCTTAATTTCAAGAACTTCCAAGGCCCATTCTGTCCAATGGTTTGGGCATCAGAGGTGTCTTTTATCAGCAGTCAGAACAATAACGTGAGCCAATCAAGGCTCCACTCTGGCCTAATGTGGCATGTTATCTATTAACTTGGAAATTGAGCCCAAAGCCAAGAGGTATGTGGTTCACATTGACTCAGAGTGACTCTCACCCGACGCCTGCAAGCACCAAGGAATGATTTCAAGTGAATATCCACAGAAATTCTACCTTGTGGTGTCATTGTACCTTCCTTATCCTAACAATAATACCCGTTTATGAAATAACACAGGCAGACACAGCACAGTGTTCAAGGAGATTTATTAAGTATACTAGCTAACGTGTGACTACCACGGAGACACTCAGCAATCTAAAGAAAGCTGAATATCATTGCTACCTTGATGAGGTGTGGGTGTCCATGTTAACAAGTACAAACATAAAAGCCACCTCTTTTTTTAAAAAAAAAATGTTCAGAGAGCTTTATGTTCTTTGTTCTGATACATGCACAATATTAAAAAAAAAAAAACTATTTTCACAGTCTTGCATGCCCAGGATATTTCCCCTTCAGATACAATTTATTTGCTCCCAAACAGTTATGAGAAATTCCTCTATCTTTACTCTAGAAATCAATAGCAGGCCTGCTTTACCAGTCATTCATACAGAATTGAAGCCTTAAAGGCAAAACAGGAATCAATGATCTAGTATTGTGGGCAGGGAATCCACAAGCTCTTAGAGAGAACCAGCTCATACCATGTTCTTATTTCAGGCTGCCTTTTCAGAGTTCCTCCAGAATCGTCTTCCAAGGCAGGCTTGTGCAACTGTCAGTGGTCCAGTGAACAGGGAGCCTGTTTCCCTCCAGATTCTAGTCACCCAAGCCCACAGACGAGCTTCATGGAGCAAAAAGAGGGTTAGCCACCTTCCTAGAAAATATGTAATCGTCAATAGAATCCAGGAGTCTTTGTTCTAAAGTTCTTTGCTTCTTGATGTCCAAGTTAACACACAGTTTTGACAAACTGGTAGGTATTATTTTGTGATTACAGAACTGCAGAATTAACCAGAAGTACTTGAAACAGAATTACTTGAGACATGGTTCACACTGTTCACATTCCAGTCACATTTCATACAAAGTGGTGCAGACATTGCTCACGAACAGCATTTGCCAGCACACTGAAAAGACATCAAGGACTTCGTGCGTAGAAAAGTAACACTACCCAGGACACAAGATGATACACAAACACGTTTTTAGATGCTTGGTTTTCTTTTCTGCTTGAAAAGGGGATACAATCCTGACAACCCTTTTATCTGCTTTCCTAATATGTTAGACATAAACAATTTTACTTTCATCTTTGTTTAAATTTCGTCTCCACATTGATGTGAATAACTTAGGAGTCTAAAAAATAATAGTTTCAGACGATTCAAAATTAATAGGTGCCCTAGAAAAACACTTGGATGACTTGCAGGCAGGTGAAAGATACAATATTCTGATTTTTCAAGTTATAGCAGCTTAATAGCCCTGTAAGTTTCTTTTTCTAAAACATGAACTAGGTGGTGTTGATAAACCTTACCCTGCTTAAACTAAGTACATACACCCTCCATTTTCACTCAGTAAGACAGGCAATGTACTTCTTCAAGAGAAAGCTTTGCTTGCTTTCAGAGTATTTACCATTTTTCCCTTGGCTTTGATGTTTGTCGCCAACCACATGACAGTAACAGTTGACAACCATCCCTTCCAGGTGGTGGTCATATAGAAAACGAATGCCAGCGAGGGTTAATGAGTAAGTCCAAAGGGTGGCTGGCTCAATTTCTTGTCTCCGCACCTCAGAGAGAAGAACTAGCTTTTCTCTCATAACTACACTGATTCCATTTACAAGGTAAATAACACCACCACTCAGTGTCGCTATATAACATGCTGTCTTACATGATTTCTGGTTTTCAGACTTCTAGTTTCTTGTTGTTGGAAGAGTCTTGGATAATGTGTGCTTTAAACACTCATTACCAGTATTCAGAAAAAATATAAGATTTTTTTGTCCAAGTGTTCACGAATGTAAGTTAAAAAATTATATTTGATTTGGATTCAAATATTTATACATTTACAATATACTATTTCGTCAAAATATATTGTATAATATTTAATAAAATCAAATACATAAAATAAAGTTTTCAACACTGTTTATACAAATCCCTAGAAAAGCTGCTTTTTCTTTATAAGGCTGCTGGCAGTCAACCATGACCGTGGAAAAGAAAGAATCACCTTTGGTTGTTTTACTCTTTGCCAGGGATGGATGGTGTGACTAAGACAGCTCGCACGAGTCATCTCACTGGAAACGCTTCTAGATGGTTAGACACCCGGATGGCTCAGAGGGGATCAGTCACTTTCAGATTCTTCTTCGCCAATTGGATAGGACTGGATGTTATTCTGAGTATACATTTTTGTTTTAATGGGGCAGTTGTGATCCATGAGAATAGCCTGAAAAGATCAGATTGCAAGTACTTCAGCGTCGATACGATGGTTTTCATTTGCTGACTTTAAGAATTACTCGTACCAGTACTGTATCATTCCCCTCTATTAGCCAATGACTTGGAGCATCTGCTAGGTTCTGACCTAAAAGCCTGGCATTCTCCACGTATGAATTGAATTGAAGCCTTATAGGCAAGAGGTAGAGCAGTTTCTGAGATGTCTTCATTATGCCTGTGGGGGGGTGTCTATTTGTGTGAAAGTTATACCAAGAACCTTATAAGTGGGGTGAGGGGTTTGTAGGTCAGTCCCTCCAGCTTCTATTTATAGACTGTCACAACAGGGCTCTTGTTAGAACAGTAGGAAGTCTGAACTACAACCCAGTCCATTCTTCCCATTCATGGCTGTGGTTCCTCTGAGCCACCAACAAAGCCTTTACAATATTTTAAGACCACATAGCCATGGGCCCTTAGATATTCTCCTAGGCCAGGCATCCCACAGCTTGATTCACAAAGGTGCCATCTGGATTGCCCTCCACCCAGACCCTGGCTGTGCTTTAGCTAAGTGTTTCATGTTTCTGAAGAACATGAAAGTCTAGTGGCCTCTTTTATTGTTACAGAAAATTAACACAAAAGTGGCTACAGAAAAAAAAAAGAAGCGATGCTTGGCTTTCAATGCAACCTTAACTAAAAAGCACTTGCAGTCAGGCCTCCTGAAAGTGCAGAAATCTGAGACTACAACTCACTTATTGTGCCAGGGACATGCTACACACCTCAACTCTGCAATAAGCCTGCCTGTATGGTGAACTGAGAGAATAGGCTCAGGAGTTAAGACCTTGACCAAGGGCTACACAGCTGACCTCTATCCTCAGGAGATTATATCTGCAACACCCCACACGCCAAACTACAGATTCTCATGTAAGAGAAGACTATATATAACCTACATTGATTCCCATGTACATTTCAAATCAGTTCTAGATTACTTATAGTACTGTACACTTGCCATATAGTGAATGTTGAACAATGTGTACGTATTGGTACAGATTTTTTTCCTACTATTTTATACTATTTTGAGCCTAAATTTATTCCCCAGATGTAGAACTCATGGATGGCGGGGGGGGGGGGGAACAGTACTAGAATGAGCTCAAATGTTCGCCCATATACAAACCATTCCCCAGGACCTTTCTGTTCAATCTACAAATCTGGATGGATTAAAATGGGTCCGATACTGGCCTGCTGTGATCTGTCTTGGTGTCTGTTTGTTTTTACTTTCAGCTTTTTTATCCCACAGATGTAATAAGATGTAATAAGACCGTACCCAGTACTTAGCCTTTTTAATCATTTCTCGAGAAATTCTCAAATGACCTGCTGTGTGACAGGTGAAGATAAGGACTTCCTTGACCCGAATCAGGCTGCTAGCTCAGATTACCAGCCTCAGACTTAACTTTCTTTCCAAGTATGCTGCTTGTCAAGTGAATGGATACTTGTGTTTAATAAAGAGTTCCATTCTAGAATAATTGAAGGAACAGACATCATTGTACACCTAGATCTTTCTCCCTGTGTTACTGTCTTAACCCTCCAGTAGCCGAATATCACCTCCTATCAGCTGCTTTGTCCCAGCAATACAATAACTACAATAGTACTTTTAAGGTCCCTTGGACCTAGGAATGGGCATAAAATATGAATTCAATAAAAACTGAACTTCAGGGACATTTAGTCATATATGCATAGATGGAATTTACCAATACAGCCAAACTCAACAGCTTATGTGTCTTAAGTCTCTTCCATGAATATAGTTCCATGGCATTTACAACCCAGCTTGCTAGTTCTGATACCTGTCTTGAAAGATTAACTGGGCAACAATTGTGCCTTTAAAACGATGGTTAGACATGTTTAAGCAAGCCAGATGGTGTGTACTGTTTCCAAGGTACCATGAAAAGACAGGAACAAGCAGCATCAAGTGGGTCGAGTGATCGCCTGGTGGCCCATGAAGCAGGCCGGGAATTTAAGGCAAAATTCCACGCCTTGCTATGGGAGGAAAGTGTGTTTGGCTTTTAACTGAAAAGAGAAGGGAATGGTAGTCATTGAAGTCATAGTGAAGCCCACAAGGTGGTAAGAATGAGGTGGGGAAGTACACCCCAAAACTGGACTAGTGGAGCAGGTTAAGTGTAACAAACGTAGGAGCTCTAGCTAAGAAGGTTAAAGGCACGGGTCCTGGTAGAAAAGTTTGATTCTGTTTAACAACTAGACAAACAGCAGTTGGGGGCTGGGCATAGAACTGAGTTGTAGAGTGCTTGGCTAGCATGCATAAAGGCCTGGGTTCCATCCCCAGACCACATAAACTTGGTATCGTGCTGTACCCCTGTAATCTCAGCGTTCTGAGGGATCAGAAGTACTGCTTGTACAATTCATAACCCTCTATCCAATCAACCTTTCCAGCAATCCCACTGAGGAGGGCCCTCAGTGGGTTAGGGGCAGGGAGGAAAGGGGGGTATCAACACAAGATTTGTTCATACGATGTTTCTAATTATTAACAATAAATTTTTTAAAATTAACAAAGCACACTATTTGATAATATTTGAGGTCAAATATCAAATATATCAAATATTTTTTGTATTATATAATATTAAGTATATATACATATCACAATAAAAGTTGTTGGGCCAATTTTTTTTTAAAGCTCAGGGTATCCTTGGCTAAATAGTTCACAGGTTTCATCCTCAAAGACAAAAAAAAAAAAAAAACAATGGCTTTGCATCCACTATGCAAGTGTCAGAAAAAGGACGTTTATAATCTGCAGAACATGTCTGGTCTCCACCACCAGCTGCCCATCCTTGCCTATCCCATGCCATCCAGGAACCAGATTAGAAGGACCTCACACAGCCATCCAGTTAAGGAAGCTGCTTTTCTCTGACAAACTTCCCCGCCTTGGCAAAGGTTAAACATTTTAAGAATAAAACTAAGACTGAGAAACAGACCCTATTTTAAAATAATCCTCATTTGAGAGGTCCAGGCTGCCCTGTCTGACCACTACAATTGTCCTCAAACAGCACTGTTGATATGGCTGGTACTTACAGAGGGCTTGAGTGACAAGGAGCTGTTTTCTCTGCCTGCAACCATACCACTGATCATTAAAAAAAAAAAAAGCAGAAATCCAAATGGATGTAAAACTCAAGTGCTCACAAACCCAAATGATTTTATAACTTGTGACCCATGAAAACAGCACAGATTCAATTCAGTCGATATCAAACAGCTTCAGGGCAAACACCTCATTACCGGGATGCTGCTTAATGAAAGAATTTTTTGCTCTGGGTAGACTGCCTTCTGACTCGGCATGTCCCCCGCATCTGGTAACTGTGAATCCTACACGCCGGCACTTGTCTACTGGGCTCTCTAAAGTGGGTGGTGATCAATTTTCTTCCCCATGGCACAGGGCACACGCCATCCTGCTGCATACCCTTATCATTAGATGCTATCAGCCTCCCCCACCGCGTTCTTCCTGCCCTGCTTGCAAAATGTGTAGGCGGCAGCTGCCGGCCACCGCCCTCAAATGTTACCATGATGCCAGTCAAATGGCATCCTCCAATTATGGGCATCAATTATGGGCAGTAAAATGCACATCTCAAGATTTTAATGATTTATCGTGCTAGGCACTTATTAAAGATTGTGGCATTTTGCAGAAAGCGGCTCTCTGGAAACCTATAATTCTTATTGCTTCGCCTTTCAGGACTGTCTCTTCCACTTCCTTCAGTACTTTTTTTAATGAATGAAAGCACTGGTTTAAAAGGAAAAAAGAGAAGGTGCTGTGCCTTGCCTCCTGCCGTCATTTTGCAGAACATGGTGCCTGGATGGGGATCACCCCATCCCCACCCTCACCCCAGCTAGCCTTCTGACCTCATTCATTTCCTCCACTAGATCAGACTGCCATTCACAGACATAACCACCACCAACATCTGCTGCCTTGGCAAGGGATACCCACCCAGCAACTTGGATCTAGATAACAAAGGGAGGGAAGTTTTGTGTGTGTGTGTGTGTGTGTGTGTGTGTGTGTGTGTGTGTGTATGTATTCCTGGATGGACTAAGCTTCCTGGGTAAGTTAGAGCTCTGGATAATGCAGGAAGGCTGGATGGGTGGCAGTGGAGACAGTAACCCACTAATGGAAGCCATGTGAAACTCATTTAATCCTCAAAACCCATGAAATCCACACTAGGATTTCCCAGTGCAACAGGAGGAAACAAGTGCACAGCCAGCCCTGTGTGCGGAGCCATTGAAGCTGTTCCCAGGCCTATGCCAGCCCTTCACCACTCCCAAGAGTCTTGAACAGTCTCCTTGGTGACAGAAGCATTTGCAAGTGGTTTGATTTCTTTGGCCCAAGAGCTTTGGGAATAACCTTCATTGAGCTTTAATGAGATTGACTGAGCAGCAAAGGGACAATGTCCCAGGTCTGTGCTGAGTCTTCTGGGCCTGGGGGGGGGGTGCTTTGCTCACACAAAGGTGAAGCCAGGATGTGCACAGGAAGGCTGGGAATGGCAGGACCCTAAGAGAAGGGAGCTGGAGACAGATGTTCCAGCCCAGGATCTCCACAGCCTCTCTGCCCTTTACTAGAAATCCAGCGGGCAGCGAGAAACAACTCCCTAGTTAAATCCTACCAGATTCAGGCACAAGGCCACTAGCCAGAGCCTGATGTGTTTTTAGGATATGGTGAATGAACTGATGAATGTGAAAAACCTAAATTTAGGTTCTGCCTTAAAACCACTATTGGGGAAAACCGAACAAAAGGCAGTTTAGGAAATGCAAAAGCAGTAAGACCCATTCAGCTGTCAGAAAACACTCCTGAGCTGAGCTTGGTGGCACAAGCTCGCAAACCTAGTTATTCCAGAGGGGAAGCAGGAGTTCAATCCCGTCCTGGGTTCAAGGCTAGCAACCTAGTGAGACCCTGTCTAAAGATGAAAAAAATTAGAGTAAAGGGGGCTTGGGCACACTAACATGCACCAAGCCCTAGGTGCGATCTGCAGTACCAGGGTGGCACTACTCTAAAGACCAACTGCACCTATGCAGGCAATAAAAATGAGTTTTTTCTGTTGGGGAAACTCTTTAAAAAGGGTGGAAAACTCCTACATTTCAAACTTCAGGTTTACAACCCATAATTTAAACTTGCTCCCAAGAGGGGCACTTTATTTTCTACAACTTGTCTATGGCTATGAAGATATAAACAGTTCTATATGCATGCCCCATGGTGTGTGCTCCAGGGAGCACATGCAATGGTTTTCCAGGGAGATTCCAGAATTCTAGGTACAGTGAGGACCAAGACCATCACCCACCACTGAATGCTGGAGGGGTAAGAGAAAAGCAAACAGGACCACAAATGGCTAACCTTGGAAGGCAGAAGAATGACACTCAAGATTTATAAGAACTATAGGCAATTAATTGAATGATCCTGGGTTTTCATTTGACTGGAAAAAGAACTATATGATGCTAATCTGTGTGCAAAAAATAATTTCTTCAAATCTGTAAAAAAAATAATGCCTGAAAGAAGCAACTGTAAAAAAAAAAAAAAAAGCCAGGATTAAGTAACTGTCCTGTTTGATACAAACTAAAAGGAAACTCTCCAACTTATGCCAGTTCTAAAAATATATTATCCAGGTGAATACCAAAATAATCAAGAAATACTTTTTTAGGGGCTAAGGAAATGGCAAGCATGAATACCCAAGTTCAGATCCTTGGAACCCAAATAAAGCCAAACAAATAGCACACGTGTCTATAATCGCAGCACACCTACAACAATGAGAGGCAGACTCAGGAGAATCCCAAAGCTTACAAGCCAGCTAATCTGGCCTTCACAGCAGCGAACAAGAGAGACCTGTATCAAACTAGGTGGGAGGTGAGGATGGACACCCCAATGTTTTCCTCTGACCTCCAAATAGGTGACATGGCACATGCATACCCCCCAACACACACAAAATAAATTTTTTAAAAAAATGCTTTCTTACCATTTTTTCTTCCTTGGCAGGTGGACTTCGAAGAAAAAAGCAGAGAGGAGCAAAAATAATATCAATTATCCCAATAATTGTCATGAGCCATGGGAAGCCAATTGCCTTTGCAATGGCACCACCAGCAGAAGGACCTTTGAGGAAACAGAGATTTAGAACTCTCCAAATGTCTTGTTGACAGAAAACACAGATTTCAGTATTTTGGGAGATATTATCTATCCTGTACTGAGGTGAAAGCTGACTTTCTTACCTATAGCATAGCCCATACAAAAGGCCACATCTGCAATGGCATACACACTCCCGTAGACGGACACGTGACGCAGGTCAACCAGGTAGCCCATGATGGGCATCATGGAGGAGTCCACCATGCCTACGACAGAATGGGAACCCAATATGTGAAAAGTAATCCAAACCAAAAATGGGCTGAATGCTAGAGACTATGCCCCAAACTCACTCCCCTGCCATTTCTTTCCCTCCTGTCATTGTCGCCTACAAGTTTTGTGGCAGGCTCCCTGAGGACAGCTGGCTTAAGGAATGTGGCAGGAATGGAACCCCTTATAGACCACCACTTGCTAACTGCCTTGTCTCCCTTGTCTTCTGCTGTGGGAATGTCCCCTTGGGTGAGGGAACCCAGTCTTCTGGTGACCCACTTGACCATTCCCTAGACCCAGTAAACTACAGGCTACTGTGACCTGGCCCACTTCCACTCGGTGCTCTCCTGACCCACTGTTTTCTCGGTCACTTGTCCCTTGCCACTTTGCATATGTGCACAATCTCACCAGCTCCCATCCACACCCCACACGAGGCTTTGGGCCATGAACACTGCCAAGCTGGAAACTGCTAAAGAGCCATAGAAAGTACCAGAACTCAAAGTTCTGTTTCCAAGAGGTTGACTCAACAGCATCTCAGACCAATCAAACAATCTCTGATCTCTTCAATAGTGGGGGCAGAGAACAGGAAGAATGGTTTGTGTTCAGAGATCTGGGTTCAAATCCCTAGGTGAGTGAATCTGGTCATGTTTAACACCTACACACTGTTTCTCCCTCTCTAAAGCGAGATGATGTTCTACGACTCCATGATGGGCTGCAGTGAGCTGTTGTCTGTGAACACCCACACTCAAGTGTGAGCATGGAGTGACAGGCAATGAGAAGTTTCTTTCACTCAGATAACTTTTGTTAATCTAATACATGCAGGGCGCTGGGGAGAAAGAGGTTAACAAATGTAAGATGTTAGGCAAAGAGTTGAAGGATGAATTACTATGTATGGTTTAATGTCGTGAAGGTGCCGTGAGGGGACATACAGATGCCAAGCAACCAAACCTTGACTGGGGTCAGAAAAGGCTTTGTTCACTCCTTCTACTGTTAGCACCCAATGACCGAGTTCTTGACCCTGTGGGGTGACACATCTTTGCTTATCTCATGACCTAGTGGTATTTATAAGTGAGAAGCAAAGGTATTCTGTTCATCCATGACTTTCCCAACATTCCTGCGCTTAGGAAAACCTCTACAGCACACAGCACTGCACCACACCAGCCTTTTCTTCACCAACCCCTGTGAAAAGCATGGGCGAAGTCCCTGCCCCCAGCCACAGCTGATCTGAATCCAAGCAAGCCTGCTCCATGGAGGGCAACGGTATCTGTCAAAGCATAGGAATGAAGCATCACTTTGGCCCTGGATCACTGGCCTCTCTAAAACAGTGCTTTTCAGGACGTAAGCGACACCAGTATCTTCACGTGCCTGGGTTACAGCTGTCACTGAGCTAAGTTGATGGCAGCCTCCACTCCAGCTTTCTGAGTGTGTACCATCTACTCGTTCTCCCAGAGGAGGGGGGAAATCAACCCCAGATTTAAGCACAAGATCCCTGTGGCTTACCAATTGCAAATCCGACTCCAAAGTTGGGAGCAATGAGTCCATAAATGTTTTTTGCAAAAGGAATCTGAAAGAGGAAAAAGTATTACGCTAAAATAACAAGATGGCCAACTCTTAAATTATCTTGAAAAAGTCTTAAAAATGCTTTCTCGGTGCCTAGTGTACTTGTTCCCTTCTGAAGAAGACAGGAGCAGAGGGAAGGAAGATGGCTGCTATCCTGACCCTTACAAGTCAAAGCCTGGGCTGGGTATGGAGCTTAGAGGTAGTATGCATGAGGCCCTGACATCAATCCCCAGTGCCACAAAATTAACAAATGAATGAACAAACAGATAAGTAGAAAAATAAATCTGCTTGAAATGAATGATAAGATTACCATGAAAATTAAGCACATGCTACATGTGAAAGACAGCGCAGTCAAGGAAAGATGAATACACTGAGGGAAGCATTGGTCCCTAGGAGATATTGGCCAATAGAAGACATTTGTTCTGTAAAGAGACCTTGTTCAGGGTAGTCACCACAGTGTTGAAGATGGTTTACTGGTTTAATATAATGGTAGAACTGGGAATGGTGGTTCATGCCTGTATTCTTAGCACTTGGGAGAATGAGGCAAGAAAATTAGCATGAGTTGAAGGCCAGCCTGGCTACATAAGGAGAACCTGTCTAAAATTTTTTAAGTACATAAATAAACATTTTGAAATTAAAATTTCAAAAACAAGATAATGATTAAGCAAAATCACTTGGTAAATTCTGTAATAAAATATCCTAAACAATGTCTGGCATAAAAATTAAAAATAAGCACTGGTAAGTCTTCTCCAAATATGTTAAAGCTTCTGTTAAAAGTATAATAAGGGCTGGAGAGATGGCTTAGCAGTTAAAGCATTTGCCTGTAAAGCAGAAGGAT
The DNA here is from genome assembly GCA_004024765.1 of Zapus hudsonius. Taxonomy (NCBI): domain Eukaryota; kingdom Metazoa; phylum Chordata; class Mammalia; order Rodentia; family Dipodidae; genus Zapus; species Zapus hudsonius. The sequence goes on from PVHP010008901.1 coordinate 49,207, forward strand.
CCGAGTTTGATTCCCTGGTACCCACATAAAGCCAGATGCACAGGGAGGTATATGTATCTGGAGTTCCTTTGCAGTGCTGGAGGCCCTGATGTGCCCATTCTCTCTCTCTCTCTCTCTCTCTCTCTCCTCTCTCTCTCTCTCTCTCTCTCTCTCTCTCTCTCTCTTTCTCTCTCTCACTTTCTTGTAAATAAATAAGTGAAATATTTAAAGAAAAACTACCACAGTGACCTTTAAAAAATATATAAGAAAATGAAATATAACAAAGTGCTGTAACATGTCGCCTGTCAGGTCTTGACCCAAACTAGAGTTTAAATCCCAGATGGCCTTGCTTGTCAAATTCTATCTTCTACTCACACATAAAATGCTGATTCCCACAATTATCATTCCAAGGAGAGCACAAAGCCACCTAGGGAAAGAAAAAGCACATCAGTAAATGAACACTTAGGATGTTTTCCCCAGACCACCTTTTCCATGAAATCAAAACAATTACTTGTAACAGCTAAGGCAGAAGCACTTGAAATTTCTTCAAAGAATCACATTCGCTTTGGAACAACAGAATGAAGTCATATTTTTATTTAATCTTACCTCCCCATTTTGTGTGCAAGGATCCCAAAAATATTGGTTCCAATGAGATAAGAGATACTTGCTGGCAAGAAAGCAATGCCTGTGAATTTATGAAAAGGACACCTTATCAGTACTGATAACTTGTCAGAAAAACTAATAATCACAGACACCACAGTGTTGACTCGAGCAGCTGAAATGAAGCCTGGGGCCTGCACCCTGGCAGCTAATATCCGGCTTTGGTCTGGACCCCACACGACTTATCCATCCCAGAAAGCTGCCGAGACACTCCAGAAATGGAAACCATTTCTCTATCAGAGGTAGCATCTCACGTCCATCTTGGTCTGATGGCAGCATTACGCTTGGACTGATAGGAACAGGTCCCAGCTCTTGGGAGCCTAAGCGATGTACATGTGTGCCCTCCTCTCTTCTGCATTCTGTGATACAACCAGGGCACAGTCATTGAAGGAATTAGGGAAAACCGAGATGAAACAAAAAGAGCAGTTAATATTATCCAAGCTCCAGCCCTCCCACAATCCCTTGTGAGTGTGTACATGTATGTATGTGCACACACATGGAATATTCCATGCCTACTATACATCCTGCCTTTCTCAATCGACTTTAGGACTATTCTTCATGTTAATAAATGTCTATTTGGTCATTTTTCATGATGAAATTGTATATGACTAACACTTCTTATCCAAGGCCTAACAGCTTTCCCAGGGGAAGGAACTGTGTCCTGATGGATTGGGAATAGTTACTGCTGATTGGAACAGAAGTTTCCCTGAACATGGTCCCACATTGAACAGGATAGCCCCTAGCCAGCCATGGACACAAGATCTGTTGACCCTCATGGATAATCTAGTAATGATAAGGGACTACTTTACAACCTCTTAATTAACTCAGTATTTTTATTCTTGATATCAGATGTGTGGGACTTGATTCCAAGCCTGGCCCACAAAAGGCAAAAGCTGTTGTGTACAGATGGTCAGCGGATGCCTGCTTCATTCAAAATGCTGGTCTGGTAAGCTCACTGGCACCTGGACGGACAGGTGCTATCATGTCTCTTTACGGGTGAAGCACCAATGTAAGCCATCAAGCTCTGAGAAAAGGTGAGTTTCCACCACCTTAGGAACTTCAATATGAAAGGTTCTGTGAACAACCCAACCCAAACCATGCAGATCAGGGTTCTGGGAAACAATGAAAGCAATCTCCTGTTCCAGGGAACCATTTCTAGCACACCTGGCAATGTGCAGAGGCCAAATAATTGTTCTATGCAATTCAGCAAACATTTCCTGACAGCCACGTGCCTGGCACAATGCCAATCTACAGCAATCACAATGACAATGTGGATCTTGTCACCATGGAAAGTGTCTTTCAAGGAACGAATCAGAGGATGTTTGAACTGTGACAAGGCCTTGCTGAGAACATAACATAAGCACCGTGTGTTCTGGGAACCCCAACCCTGTAGCAGGCTAAACTCTCTAAAGCAGATGATATTTAAACCTGGCCTCAAACTTGTGGCTGACTTTCCAAGCCCTAGAGAGTGGGGTCGGTCTGGGTAGCAGAAATCATGTTGACCTTGTCTCGGCATCACTGGCAACAAGGACAACGGAGGCATAAATGAACGAAGCAAGCAAGAGAGGGGAATAAGAACATGACAAAAAGTGGCTGCCATCCAGCCTCAGGGTCTGAGAAACAAAATGAAAACTGGTGGAAGGAGTGTCCTGTGGGGACCCCAGGGTCCAGATCCCATCTGATACAGTTACCGCTCTCTCCAGCTCATTTCTGCCCTGGGGAACTGCGCTTCCCATATTGGAGGTTTTCAGTAAGCTGAAGCTGAACTCCTATGTGAGATCTGACCTTTAAAATGGAGATAACTTTTTTTTTTAAATATTTTATTTATTCATTTTCAAGCAGAGAGATAGAGAGAGAGGGAGAGAGAGGGAGAGAGAGAGAGCGAGAGAGAGAAAGCGCGAGCACTAGGGCCACGACCTTGTGGGTCTGGTTTATGTGGGATCTGGGGAATTGAACCCAGGGCCCCAGGCACTGGAGGCAAGTGCCTTAACCGCTGAGCCATCTCTCCAGCC